>CM035351.1:9530968-9693468 GCA_020137815.1 Hormiphora californensis
CTCTCTTTTTGTGATACTGATGTAGGTCCTATAATAGTGGGCCTAAAGAAGTGGCTTGTAGTAGTTCTGTGTGTGATTCAATATCATGTATGCCCCCAGGTGAAAAGGATTAATTCAAATGCCCGGAAGCGACTCCGACAGCACATTGTCAATGAAGCATTTCTACAGGTAAGAAGTAACTCAGTGAGCGGGGTGTGTATGTGTTACATCCCTCTACCTGTGAGCTAGCAGGGGGCTGGGGGTATTGATATTCCCTTCGCGTCACAGTGACATTTAGACCTAATTCGAGGGAGGCGAACTTACAACATTTTCCTTCCCATTTCAGCTGAAAGACATGGTACCGTGTAGGAGGCCCGAGAAGAAGATGTCAAAGTTACAGATACTGAAATCAGCAACCTGCTACATTGACTTTCTAACTCAGCTAGTCCATCAAGACCGACAACTGGAACGGGTAATGTGTAGCGAGAGAAGATGCATATTGCAAGATGAGACAATTATTGTACAATATTACATGTCACTAGAATTAGAGCAGTTCGACAAAAAGTTATGAGAGATGTTCGGTATCCTCCAAGTTATTGAAGGATAATAGAAGCAGCTATTAGCTAATAATAACAGTTTCCCTTCCCAGGAGCGACAAGAAAGCATGGTATCCAGTACAACAGATAGCTACAGCAGCAGTGGAGGGGGGTACGGAGAGAAGACAACCAACAGACTCTGTCACCGATCCATTGTTTGAGAACCAACTACTACAGGCCTCTAGTAGGGAGATACCATGGTAACCACCCAGCTAGATGACTCTAGTAGAGAGTTATCATGCCCAGCTAGATAGACATTATTGTGTTGCCCACCGTAACAGTTGTGAAGAGATGAAACAAGACTTGTGAACAATGGTGACATGTTTAGTGAAAAGCATCTATATTTAAAGTAAGCTTTTATTAAATTGTTTGCTATAGAGCTTTGTTTATATGAAGAAGAGCGAAACAACACACATAAAACAATGGAGCGGCACAATGAGAGAGATTCTAAAATAAAGACAACGCTAAGACTATGAGGCATGTGACTGTGTAGCTACTCAAGGTGTGGGATCAGTGCTTCTAGAATGTTAAAGAAGTGTGTGCAGCTTCTCAACACGTGTGTTCTATTAGAACTTCTAATGATCAGAGAAGATGATATTGTGCTAGGGGTGAGTGCAGGACATGTTGCCAGGAGTGATCTATACTGGATAGTGGAAGAAATACAGAAGTTCGGTCTAAAACAAACTTCCCCAAAACGACAAATCTACACACACTGACACAAACATTTCACAACTATCTCTATCCTCACCTGATTTTATGGCGTATTGCTTACGGGGCTAATCCCTGAAGGTATCCATTGATAGCTGAGCTGTAGTTATAGCCGGCCTTTATACTTCAAGGAATCTGAAAGACGAATAAAATATTTAAAATCGGTAGTAGCACAGGATGAGACTTTAAACCCTAATTACTAACCTCGACCCTGTCTCAAACAACAAAACAAGTTATTACACAGTGTACCTGGTTGATAGAGTCTTCCATTTAGCTATGATCCAATGTTGTTTTGTACACCATTTCTGTTGCTGAGACTTAGTGCTTCGCAAATAGGTTAGATATTGATTAGTTAGAGTCTTAACTAGTCAAAATACTATTTGAAAGAATAAGATGGTATTTTAGAAAGGGGAGAAATAAATATTTTGGGTGACAAGTCCCATGTTCACAGTAAACAGTTGTAGTACATGTTAAAATAGGAAGCTACACATATCATACTGAATACTGTATTGTGTCTCTTTAAGTTCATCAATAGTTCGTCATTAATAATGTCACTGATACAGTACTAAGTTTAGTAGTATTATAGTGAAAGGGATGATAATAGTAGTAGAGCTGGTAGGAGCACAGCGAAGGAAGGGAGGAGACAGTACCCACTGGACACCACTTTCACACACTTGGGAACCTTGGAGTGGGTGGGGTTAGGTTGAGGGGCCGGGGGAGTGTTTACCACTTCGAAGGGATCAGGGAATGGGGGGGGGGGGGGTTAGAGGGGGTGGGCCCCAGGGGGTGGGTAATGGGGAGAGGGTCAGTGTTTACCACTTTACTCTTCTATTAGAAGCTAGTCTATAACAAGAAAGTACCTGATCATCGTTCCACCGTTGTGTGGATAGACATGTAATAAGGTTGGGAGTGGTGAGGGTGTACCCTGATTGTGTACACGCCATACTGACTATATCACCAATGTTGTAGGGAGCCGCACCGTTCACCTGAATCAAAGAGGTGAGATAGAGAGGGAGAGAGGTGGAGAGGGGGGAAGAGAGGGTCTTGAGAGGAGAAATACACCCTACATACAAGTTACAACCAAAAAAGCGGGGGAATGGGAAATAAAAAACATTCTAAAAGCACAGATAGCAAATAACGGGTCAGCAATTATAAATGGAGGACATGATTTTCCTAACCATGACTTACCGTTGATGCAGCCTTGCTAAGACTCACACTGTCTCCCGTTGAAGGTAGGTTGGTACACCCATCTAAAGGAGAGAGAGAGAGATGTGAATTAGGGGGAGGTTAGAAGTTAGGGGAGAAAGGTGACAAACAGAAGATGGACAGGATGCTATCACTTACCGACACACTGTATGAGCTGCCCAGGAACTGGGGACCACCCAGAGTTAGTACACTTTGTCTTGGTCTCCGATCTCCCTGCATTCATTTGGGCAGCCCCATCCTTGCATGTCACCCCTACCTCTACAGATGTCTGTTTAATGGGTGCCTCACCAGCAGTGGTTGACATGACCTCCCCAGGGTAGGCAATGGCCCAGTTATAGGTGGGCTTAGTGGGCAGGAGGGGGCACCCTGTTGAGCACCATGTAGTTCGGGAGGTTAGGATCAATGGGGATAGGGCTTTGGAGCTATCACCTAGTAGAGATATAGAGGTTAGACATATCCAGAGAGCTAGAGGTGCTGTATTAGGGTCAGGGAAGTGAAGAAATAGATCTCAAAACTGGGAACTGGGAAGTTGGAGGGGTGACACATGTCTCGTTTAGAAAGGCTCTAACTATACTGACCGGAGCAGGTGATCTTTATATAGTTCTGTGGTTCTCCTGTGCTACTGTCAATCTCGTCTATTACTTCTGTATCACTGGGGGGATATTAAAACATCTGGAATTGAGGGCCTCCTGCCTGAGTATCAGAGCCCCCGTTCTCTGTCAGGCTCTGACCGCGGTTCTTTCATTTGAAAGGTATGAGAATAGGGCCAGGCCAATGCTCTGACAGCCCGTTTTGCAATGCCCCATTTTAATTCTAGTGTCAGAGCGGCTCCCAGGGGGGGGGGGGGGGCGATGTGATAACTTACATGTATGTTAGGGCCCGGACTTCATTGCTCCAAGTTTGACTAGCAGATTTACACTTTACCAAAATGGAGGGCAAGTCATCGTTTAGTTTCTCAGGGATAGGTAGCCACTGAACTACATCTTTAGAGGTGTCTTTATACGCGAGCTGGGGATGAGAGGGGTGTGTTAGGAGAGAGCTGGGAGGGGTGTGTTAGGAGAGAGCTGGGAGGGGAGTGTTAGGAGAGAGCTGGGAGGGGTGTGTTAGGAGAGAGCTGGGAGGGGTGTGTTAGGAGAGAGCTGGGGGTGGGAGGGGTTAGGAGAGTTTGCCAAACTCAGTTTGGGCATCAAAACATTGTGTGTGGGTGAGAAACTAAGAGGAATTCTCACAGTACATCCCACTACAAATCTGGGGGGGGGGGTCGTTACCTCTCTGTCTATGTTGTCTCGGTTAGTTAATATCTCACAATCGTCAAATGCGCTACCCAACGATGTTATCAACAACACTGTAGGGGATCAAACAAATTTAATAAACTGGTCAGTGTTCAAGGTACTATAAAAGTAGTGCAACTTACAAATGAGAATCATTGGCGAAAGGGTGAGAGAAGTTTAGTACAATTGTAAATAAAGGGAGTGTGGATTAGTGACTGGGAGAGTATTGAGGGCAGGGGGTCAGAGAGAGAGAGAGGGGGGTGTTTCCGGGACTGGTATCAGGAGGGGATCGGGAGAGCTGCGTGTTGGTGATTGGTCTGAGTGTACCCTCTATGTTTTAAATACATTCGTTCAATGCGCATTTGGAGAGACAATTTGTTTTGGGCACTATGAATAACACCGTGCCCAAATTATTTGTTTCTGTTTGGCAAATGCGCCTTGTTGCAGGATTATTCAAAAAACAAGAGGTTTCTTTAGAACCAATCACATTATGGTACTACAAACAGATAAGGAGAGAGAAACACACACATACAGATAGATACATGGATTATTATAGTAGGCGCAGGAACTGTACATTAAAGTACACACTGAACCTATTTTCACATATCACACACAAAAGAAAATATTGCTAGATCCCCCAGTAAAATATCACATATTTAGTTAGCTGATCAAATCCAAGTGAGATCTTTACTAATAAAGAGAGATTGTTACATTAACTAAAGAGAGATTGTTACATTAACTAAGGTGAGATTCTCAATGGAGCTGCCCAGCCAACGCACATTTCAATAATATCACTTGTACAACCACTTCAACCTAACAAACCTTTAAAAGAAAAAATTGGTCAGCTTAGCTCGCGTATTTTTTAATCTAGAACCAGCTAGAAAGAATAATTAGGGCGCCACCCGGCCATTTCTTTGTTTATTGTAGGGTGGGATAGAAAAAACGGAAATAGCATTCAACCAGACCTTCAATATCGATGATCTATTCTCGCTCTCTCCTTACTTCATGCAAAAACACCTAGTTTACACAAAACACATTCTCTCTCTTATTAACAGAGCACGACAATCAATCATTGTTTATAATTTCTATTCTCCCAGGTTTTTGAATTCTTCCAATTTAGCATCTAGGGATGCAAAGTTGAATGGTTCTCCGGTGATCTTCTCATAGATCCCAATGATGTCCTCACACGTCGTCTCAAAGTGGGTAGTGGCATCAAACGAAGATGAGATGAAGACCTGAGGGAGGTGTGGGTTTTAGGAACTAGAAATAAATAGAAAAAAACTTGGACTCTGACTATAATTGTGGATCGAGAATTTTATCAATCACAAGAGGAACACTTACATTATCGTCCTTTCCGTCGTCATTGGGAGCCATGATATCACTGACTGTGACGAACTTCTCAACAACAGGTCCAAGTAGTCGTAGACCAGGCTCCAACTCTGCCTCTGGGTTGGCAGTTTCAACTGTGGTACTAACAAGGGCCACATACCAGTTTTGAGGGGCGATGTTGTGGGCAAAGCTCACACACAACACATAGATATCACTCTTCCTTCCGACCTGGGTTGTAATGGTGTGTTATTTCAGTGTTAGTTAAAAAGTGAGGGAATATAAAAAATCGTGAAGATATGGGGCTATATAGGGAAATTTTCAGTACACACGCACCTGGTTCTGTGGGATAATGATCTGGCTTGACTGGCTGTTGTTGGTGTTGGGTAGGGGTTCCCTCAACAGACAGATAGCACGTACTACCTGGCCAACCTTCTTACACTTATCAGGGAAATAGGAGGGGTCCGCCACCACTATTTTACACTTAGCAGTCTCACCCTCGCTGGTCACACCAGTTACCTTTCCATCCTCTCCCTTAGTAATACCCTCAAATGGTTTAGACAACATGTAGGTGCCTCCATAGATAGCGGATAATCTAGGGAGGGGTGGAGGTGGAGAGAGAGAGAGAGTGAGAGAGAGAGAGAGAGATAGATAGAGAGAGAGAGAGAGAGAGAGAGAGAGAGAGAGAGAGAGTGAGAGAGAGAGAGAGAGAGAGAGAGACAGAAGGGATGTGATCTCATTAAAGATTAGTACAGGTGTTGTGCAACAATGGCAGTACCTTGCGAATCCCTGAGGCAGCTCTCCCAACCCATACAGGGGGTACAGGTAGGGTGATTTGAGGTACTTGGCAATAGAGTTGAAGTATAATTTCATCCTATTGACGGTCCCAACTGCTGGCTCGTTGATGTACCTGAAATGAAGGCGTGTGTAAGAAGATGGTGTGAGACGCGCAGGCGGAACAATAACAATGACAACTCTTCACGTTTTGAGTGCGCGCACCACCCCGGTAGACCCCGCTCAGATCAGTGCTCCACCTCTTCAGACAGCACTTTGCACAACATGGTGTCGGGTGTGCGAACTGTCTCTCATCACACAGGACTGAGCCACACCCAAAAGAGATAGCTAAAGACAGCAACATATCAAGTTAAATGTTGCTGTAGATTTTCAGAAAAAGACAGTGTGACAGTTTTTCCGCACCACCATGTACAAGACTCACTCATCATTTCTGTAGAGGGCAATGGCGTGACCAACGAAATCTCGGACGTTGGTGTCAAGCTTGTACTTTTCGTAAAGAGCAGACATGGGCATAGTGGTGAGGTCCAAACCTGAAAATAATGGGAGAAGTTAGATTTCAAATGTTCAGGGATCAGGGACTGTTATTATTTGAATCTGTGGCTGTTCTAATTTGAATCACTGTTAATTGACACTGTTACCCACCATCATGAGTGGAAGGGTCCTTCTCGTCGTATTTGAAGACGAACACCAACAGATTCCTAAACCTCCTCTTCTCAAAAAGACCAAGAAGGGAAGAACTAAGGGCCTCGGTCTCAGTTCCTGGAACCTTGTGTGTTTTGCCCCCTTTGTATACATAGCTACCATCAACCTGTTTGAACTCCAGGTACCTTGTTACCCCAGTGTAGATTAGCAGCTTCACCAGTAGACCTGTAGAGAGAGAGGGGGTTGGAATTTAATACTTTGGAATTTAAAGAATGGACATCAAGATTCCAATGTATCGGTACATACCATCAGCCATGAGGAATTTAGGGATAAGATCCACATTCCATGCTCGGGACTTTCCATAGCTCGACAAGTCACAATCCTTCTTGTTAAAGTGCTCAAACAGCTGGTGAGATAATGGGGCCGGGTTAATTTATATTGTTAAAGTGGTAATAAGTAGATCTACCCCCTCACAGAGCGGTGTGAGCCACACTAGAAACCTCCTCACCTGTTCAAGATACATGGAGGCACAGTCCCCGCCATAATAGTTGTTCCTATCCATGTGGAGGACCTTCTTGCCAGAGACAGAGAGGAGTCCAGATAGGACACACTCCTTCAATCCAGTACCCAGAATAATGGCATCATATTCATCGTCCATAGTGGCGTGGGGTCTAGCTATAGAGGTAGGGGGTTAGTGGGGTGGGGCTAGCTGTATAACGAGGTAGTGGGGTTAGTGGGGTATAGCTATTTAGCAGAGGTAGGGGAGATTAGTTGGGTGTGACGGGGATAGCTAATTTTGGAAGAAGTGTGTAGAGCAGGTGCTGGCTGCTATACTAACTGCCAGTTGAAAGAGAAGATATACGGGAGTGTTTTTATGGCAGAAGCACACACACAGGTGAATGCAAAACTAATTGGTACACACACATCTGCAGCACTGTACAGGAGCTGCACTATACTAGATATGTTTTATTGTGGGGGAGGAAATACACCGAAATTGAGAGAAATTAAAAAAGATAATAAATTATTACAGAAAAACTAAAGATTAATAAACATGCATCTGCCAGCAGAAGTCTAACTAGAAGGCAAGTTATGTCTGTGAAACTAAATCTACCCCAACTAAGTAATATTGTCTCTACTTCATAGAACACTTCTGAAGTAATTTCTCCACTTTCCCCACCAGTACATCCACGTCCCCCTTGCTCATCCCCACTGCCCCTGCAAAGGTCATGTAGGGTACAGGGCAGGAGGGTGCATGACTCCCAAAACCCTCCAAAGTCACGTGACCTATGGTCTTGGTGACGTCCCCAACAACCACTCTCACTCCAGTAACATTACGTAGAAACAACCTACTGCCAATCTCTGACGCGGGAACCTGGGAAAGGAACGGGTTTTTAAAACGACAGGTGTTTGCTAGAGGTGTAGTGGGACGGCAAGAGGGAAGAAGCAGCTCTGAGGAGAAGAGGAAGAAGTTTCTGCACTTTACAGAGTGCTGTAATCTAACCGTATATAGAGATGGGGTGAGGGTTAATCCAAGGGAGACCAGGTTCTGTGGGGTATCAAGAACTCTCTCCCCTCTCTCCTTGGCTAGATCAGTCAGTCTTTCTTTCAGATAGCTGAACACCTGGCGGAACAAAACAGTGTTAATCTTAGTGAATCATATAATAGTGTATCTAAATAGGGACGGGAGTATCCAAATAACAAAGTATATATCATCCCTGCTCTGCCAACTCTAACCTCAGATCGTGTATCTAGTAGGTTAATCAGCCCACTCCGTCCCATACTAAGTAGGGTGATGAACAGGTCCAGGGTGGGGGTGCTGCTCCCCCTACCCGGGTACACCTGAGAGACACCCTTAATGACGTCACTAGTGAATCCAGCCACAATACTACCACCTACTGGCACCATGAAGTTCTTATCCAAACTCTGCACATACATATCAACACGACCTGCAGGTAGATATCATGTGGGTTTATGAAAGTAGTAATCAATGGTATCTGCTCGTTAGTTTGTAACCACTACTATATATGCGCTGCATCTCTCAAAACAAGACCATGGCTTTAAATCAGCTCCTACCTTGAAGCGATGCAGAGTTAATTTGTGCCATGTATTTAGGGATCTGAATACCATAAGCGTTGTTGATGACATGAGGTCTGGAGTACTTTTTACACAACTCTGCAACTTTAACCACCCTGAGTAGTATAGAGAGAGATGTTGTTAGGAGGAGTACACGACTACATATTACATCACTCTGAGCTGATGATAAACTAGTAGTAACTGAGATGCTATTCACTATTTTTATTGAGTCATTCACTCTTTTTATACACCTGATCTTGTCATGCATAGTGCCATCACGCTATACTACTGCATAATATAATGCACGTATTATTGTTTCTCTATGCAATGTTCTCTGTGTTACTATTATTCTCGTTTCTATACAACAGTACGAACAGTTTAGTTTTATAGATCACATTACAACTAGAACACATCCACAACCCCACTAGATAATTCCCTATTTTCAATTTCCCACGCCGAAACTGTCAACTACTTCTTGACATATACCAGCCACACATTGCCATATTTGGTATTGTATAGGTGAGAATTAAACCAACCTGTCGGGGGAGCGGGGAGCGAAGCAGGATGTGGTAGAGATTACAGCCAGAACATCCTCCCCATATCTCTCCAACTCCCTCTCTAGAGTCTCCACATTAGTCTGTATTGCATCTCCCTTTACTACTGGCTCTATCACCACCACAGTACAACCTGCTGTCTGGGGCGCCTTGATACAGGTTTTCTGATCAATTCGGAGCCATAATACTACACTGAAATGTGGGGAATTAGTCGAGTCAGTGGGGACTAGAGAGAGTAGGGACTAGATAGAGTAGGGAGAGTGGCTAAACTGAAAATATATACCACTATTCTTCAATCAATAACACTAACTTAGATTTTGGGTTCTCCTGTTTCAAATACAGTAGGGACAGTGTCAGGGCCATTCCGGTAGCTACAGGTAGTACAACACACGCCTTAGTATTCTTACATCCCACATGTCTGAGGACATCCAGTACTAGACCCTCTGTTATCCTGCACATCAGTGCTGAACCTGCTGCCTGGAGAGGGGAGAGGGGGTGTTATTAACATTGGATATGAGAGAAGGGTAAATGATAACACTGGATTGAGAACATTAAGTATGGTATCAGATCACACATTGCATGCTAAGTTTAATACTAAATCACAGTTCACACTCATGTGTGATGTGATCACTAAATCACAGTTCACTCACACTCATGTGATCACTAAATCACAGTTCACACACACTCATATGATCAGGTTAAATCACACACACAGTTGATTATTGTGTACCTCTCTCTCATGTTCCGACCTTGGGCTGGTTAGCAGCGATATCCCCGCTCCGACCGATCCCGTGAGCTAGGTTATAGTGTCGCCTGGCAACCAAACTAGAGTATATCCTCCCCTCCCTCTCACCACCACCAACATTACCTAATAGGGAGATAGTGGGGAGGTTTAAACCTCAAGTTAACCACAGTGTTGCAACACCACTACCCACTACGTTAATCCTGCAGTTAACTATACCATCACTCCAACGTACCAATAAAGTTATTTGAATCCATCATTGCAAGTTGAGCCATTAACCTCTCTATCTGGAGGTCAGTCCACCCTGTTTCAGGTAGTCTCCTCTGTTCAATAAGATGTGTGATGGCATTGTCAGCACTCTGCAAACTACCACATCCCTGTTCAATGTACCCCTTACCAACGAGTTTACCAGCTGCACCTAGAGCTCCCTCCATGCTAGAATAACAAGGTTTGTAAATGATCGGATTGTAAAATAAATAAGAAAACTGTGTTACTGAAAAAAGACAAGTACAAAATATGCATACATAAAAACACTTCAAGAAAACATCTGATATAACAACTCTAAGTGTAGTCCATGTATTTTGAAATTCAAACAAAGTCTTGTATCAGGTCCTTTCTTAAGAAACACCAATAATTATTTAGAAGCACTAGCGACAGTCTCTGGTGTGCACTGTTGCTCGATGACATCCAGTGTTTCCACTGCTGCCACAGGTAGTCTGGTGCCAGGTCCAAATATCTGTGCCACACCCTCCTTCCTCAAATCATCGTAATCCTGAGGAGGAATCACCCCACCCACTATAACCACTATATCAGGCCTTCCCAGGGCTTTCAATTCTGCAATCAGTTCAGGAACAAGGGTCCTGTGTCCTGCAGCAAGAGAGCTGACCCCAACAACATGGACATCAGCATCAATCGCCTGTTGGGCGACCTCTCCAGGTGTCTGGAAGAGTGGTCCAATATCAACATCATAACCAATATCAGAGAACCCAGTAGCAATGATCTTCTGTCCCTGATCATGTCCATCTTGGCCAGCCTTAGCAACCAAGATCCTTGGCCTCCTTCCAGTTTCCTCAAGGAACTGCTGGGTACGTTGCTTAGCAACCGTTATATCATCATGTTCCCCGTACTCGCTGCTGTACACCCCAGAGATGAGGTTGATGGAGGCTGTGTGTCGCTGGAATACAACCTCCATAGCGTCTGATATCTCACCCACAGTGGCCCTAGCACGTGCAGCATCCACAGCAGCTGACAACAGGTTCCCCTCGCCTGATCGACACACCTCAGTAATCTTCTCCAGACATGCCCTCAACTCACCCTCATTCCTGGCACTCCTGATCTTCACCAGTTTATCAACTTGTTTCTGCCTCACATCGGTGTTATCAATAGCTAGCACCTCAACAGAATCCACCACATCAGGACGGTACTTGTTCACTCCCACTACCACATCTTTACCAGAGTCAAACCGGGCCTGCTTCTTTGCTGCACACTCCTCGATTCTCATCTTGGGGAGACCCGCATCCAGTGCTGCTGTCATACCACCCAGATCCTCTACCTCCTGTATCAGTTTCATTGCAGCATTGTACATGTCATCAGTCAGACTCTCCATCATGTAGCTACCACCCCAGGGGTCCGCTACCTTGGTGATACCCGTCTCTTCCTGGATAATTAGCTGGGTGTTCCGGGCTATCCGGGCTGAGAAAGGTGTTGGTAGACCCAGGGCCTCGTCGAACGAGTTGGTGTGGAGAGATTGAGTTCCCCCAAACACAGCAGCCATCCCCTCAATACAGGTCCGCACCACATTGTTGTAGGGATCCTGTTCTCTCAGTGACCACCCACTAGTCTGAGAGTGGGCACGAAGTAACATGCTCTTCTCGTTTTTAGCCCCAAACTTCTCACTCAACAAATCAGCCCAGAGTCGCCTGCCTGCTCTCTGTTTAGCAATCTCAAGGTAAAAGTTCATGCCCACACACCAGAAGAAGCTAAGACGAGGTGCAAACTTATCAATATCCAGCCCAGCCGCCATACCAGCACGGCAGTACTCCAGCCCGTCTGCTATGGTGTACGCTAACTCTGTGACTGTGTCCTGCTCCTGCTTCCTGCATGTGGTACCCCGAGATGGAGATACTGTTGTATTTGGGCATGTGCTCAGCACAATACCTGAAGATATCAGATATGATCCTGATTGATTGGTGGGGTGGGTAAATGTAGGTGTTCCGTACCATAAACTCTTTGAGAATATCATTCTGGATGGTCCCGGTGAGCTGCTGCCACGGGCACCCCCTGCTCCTCCCCGGCCACAATGAACATGGCCAGAACGGGGAGTACCGCTCCATTCATCGTCATGGAGACGGATATCTTCTCCAGAGGGATGCCATCAAATAGTGCCTTCATATCTTCCACCGTATCCACGGCAACCCCTGCCATACCAACATCACCAGATACCCTCGGGTTATCACTAGTCATACCCCCTGTGGGTAGCCAGATCAAACGCCACGCTGAGACCCTGTTGGCCAGGCTGCCAGGTTTTTCTTATAAAACTTGTTGCTTTCCTCGACTGTGCTAAATCCAGCGTACTGCCGGATTGTCCAGGGGCGTCCAGCGTACATTGTAGGATAGGGTCCCCGAGTGAAGGGGAACTTTCCCGGCAGTTCCGCATCTTTACCCTCCGTATCAGCAGCAGTATAGATGGGTTTCACCTTCAGTCCCTCTAGAGTGTGCCAAGTTAGAGTCTCAGAGGGGTCTTTACCCTTCAGTTGTTTCCTAGCCAGAGCCTCCCATTCGGGGTCTAGTGGCTTGCTCGTACTGGAACACCGGTGAAGGGTTGACACAAGGAGCCGTCTCTTGCCTCCCACACCCCGTAACATTGCACTTTGAGGAGGGGTTAGATAGTAAGGTATATACTGCAAAACGGACCAGACACAGTGATTAGAAGTGCATCATTTACAAAACGGTAAATTGAATCAAACCATAAAAAGTAAATATTGAGAGGAAAATATATGGGAGAGAAAGAGTGGGAGAGTGGGAGAGATAGAGGGAATTAAAGCAATGAAAGAGAGATGACGTGTAATTTCTACAACAATAAGCAAAATATACTCTCTCCTTTCTTCAGGGATCAAATCTCTCCTTTCTTTAACTTTTCTTGAAATTAAAATAAAAGACTCTGAAGTTTCAGTAGGAAGATGAGTCATCCTCACCACCAGCGGTTTCACTGTGAAGGAATGGCTGAGATTTTGGGGGTTCCCTGTTTTTCATCAATGTATATCGGGTCTCGATTGTGTTCTTTCGGGGTCGAATCTGAGGGTTGTGTTGGTTAGATTATTATAATTTGGCCTTATTAGGGGAGGGTGGAGTAAGGTCGAGAGGGCCACGGGGTTGCACTTCCTCAGCACAGAAGAATATTTCTATTAAAAGACAGAGTTGAATTATAAATAATTCGAAATACAAAGAAGAACAACCTGTATGTGATGGGGTGGGAAGACAGACTGTTTGCTGATATGATATGATATGGCTTGTAGAATCTTAGCATTGTCTATTAGACAGGTCGGCTGAACACACTCTATCAACTGTTCTGGGTCAATAAACGGTAATCGAACATGCACCAAGATAGGCTCCAGCAACGTCCTAAAAACACAAGTTGTTATATTGGGGGCAGGGAGGGGTGAGTGGGGTGAGTTATTATAAAAATATGTTGGCAACTCGGTAACCATGGAAACACAACTCACTTCAGTGAAGCACTGCACTGCCTCCGTCTCCTCCCCATTACATGCTCCTCATCACTACTCTCACTGTACTCGCTGGTAACCACACTTCCTGACTCTGACCCTACTTCACCTGTCCGCACCCTCCCAAGCTGAACTAACGACTCAAAAAGTTCCAATTCAGTCAAGTTCAGGTCATCTGAAGCTACCATCCGCTCCAGAATCTCGTTTGGAATTGATTCCTGGAAGCATTTGCTGAAGAAAATATCCTTAGCGTTACCGAGCATGAACCGGTGGCAATATTTGTACAGAGTCTGAACATTGTGAGTGTTTGCAAAGATTATAAATTTAACAACGTTAGTCATGTCCACCAGACACTTTCCTATCCAGTCTCCTACACTTTCCTTCACAGATTCTATCGCGTAATAATCCGCCATCCGGATCAGATCCTGTACAGTGTCCTTGTTTAGTCGGATCTGACCCGTATACATGAATCTGATGAGAGTTTCAAACACTGCTGCGTCCTGATTAGGTAACCTGATAACGCTCTGAGTGCTCTCCTCCATCCCACTGAAGAAGAGGGCTGCGAAGTGTTTACTGTGTGTCGATAGAACTATCTTGTGGGCTCGTATCAGGGTTTCAGAGGGGCCTATCAGGAATGAGATATCACTTCTCTCCCCGGTATCGTACAGTATACCCCATGCCTGGGAGAAAAAGTTGAGTCTGTCAAGGGAAGGGAAGTAATAGTGTTTGTCAAGGGAAGGAAAATTGTGTTCCTTCAGAGTTCAGTAATATTGAAACAAAAGGGCCTTTTGGCTTCCCGAAAATCGAAATAGCCACTGATATAAAAATAACTAGAAAACTTGGAGTAGCCTCTGACATACCTCACCTTACAGAGACTGCCCTCCAGCTCCAGTAGATTACTTTCACTGTCCCTTTTCTCCCCGCCACGTCTCTGTCTCCGTGCCATTGGTCTGCAAAATATGTAACTGTGTTATATAGCAAGGTGTAATTCACTGAATTGGACTAGTAGGCACACTATAGTACCCAGCAAACACAGTTGGCGTGAGTTGCTTGTCAGCGCCAAATTTCAGACGGCCATAGATCCACCCCCTGATAAGATAGAGACTCGAAATTTGTTTTGTAAGGAGATCATGTCGAGTTCTTCTTACACAACAAATTTCAAGTCTCTATCTTACCAGGGAGTGGAGCTATGACCGTCTGAAATTTGGCGCTGGCAAGCAATTCACGCCAACTGTGTTTGCTGGGTACTTTAGTGTGGAGTGTAAGAACTAAGATCAAAGAAACGCAAGACATTTTAAAGTGGGTTGAAAATCCAGAGTGTATGAGTAAAGTAGTCAATAAGTTAATTCTAAAAATTCACACTCAATCATCCCCCATCTTAGCAGTATCATCGTCCCCTCGACACTTTGAGTTCGATAACTCTCTCCTGATCTCAGGTGTGATTTTGGGGTGAGTCTGATTCTGCATGAGGATGAAAAGATGCTGCTTCTGTTCCATGGATAGATCCTCTTTGTACCTCTGAGCGAGGGTTAGTAATGCCTGGTGGAAAAGCACTGGAAGCTCTCTCTTGTCCATTGAAAACCTACAGAAATGTGCCACAAGGGCATCCACTACTCGGTAGGGGAGGGCGTACCGTTTCTCTAAAAGCACCCTTAGAAAGAGGCTGTTAGCCCCTGAGTAATCCATCTCAGCAATCTTCAGGAGGGCAGCTGAACTGTGCAGGACGGGTACTGACACCTTCGCCAGAACACTCCCTACTATCACCGCCTCACGGAGGGAACATGTCCCACTTTGTAACATGGGAAGCAGGAGACCCTTAAAGAATGCTGCTGGTTTGAAGAGGGCCTTCTTGAGGGACTGATAAAGATGAAAGTTGAGACGCCTGTACTCAGCAATATCGTCCCGTATACGTGGCAGTAGAATCAGATTGTAGAATGTCTGGGCTTGCTCTGATTTGAGGTTCGATGCAAATATCCTGGTTCCCTGGTACACTGCAGCAGCGCTCCACATGTCCGGGCTAGTCATGAAAAGGGCTTCCTCCCACCTCTCTCCTAGAGAGGGGATGGCTTTAAATGCTTTGGGCAGCTTGCCAGATCTGTATTTCTTCAGTACCTCACCCACACTTCTGAATAACTTCTCAACTCTACCATCAAACCCAGGTTGGGCACCCTCAGTACCCACGTTGGTACCAATCTCTGTCTCCTTCTCCTTGATTTTCTCCATAATGATGTCAGCCAGGGTGCGAGTAGGTTGGGCGGTGGTGTTTAGGAACTTGTTGAATACCTCCTCCTCTTGCTCGTTCACAATGACAGGCTCGTAACACTCTCCCTCAACATCAGAGAGGACCTCATCCTCTCTCACTATCCAGATCACCACCAGTAGCAGGACCTCCCCCTCCTAGAGGTACAGGTGTTTTATCATCTTCACTTCCCTGCAGTTCCTTCTGTTGCATCCTCGCCTCACTCAATATCCTCTTTGACATTTGTTCATTCACCTCCATATTCTCGTCCTCATCCCCTCCCTTTTTCTTTTTGGGCGGTTTAGCATACAGTTTCGGTTGTACTGTGCTCCTCTCTGCATCCTCGATCTGTGTAGCAAGATTCTTACCATGTTGCTTCTTCTCAAGCTTTATCTTACCCATTGCTGCCCCTAAATGGGTTGAAAATGGTTAAATTTCATAGTAAATTATAGGGAGTCTCGATAAAAATAGTATACGATAGATTCAGCACACACACAGGGAATAATTGGTCGACAAAATAAATATATCATCAAGGTAATACAGCATATAATATACCCTCTCTCTTCAGATCTCAAGAAAATATAAACTTCAGGTTGAATAAAGTTTATGGTAAACTGCAAAAAACGTGTCAAAGTCATCAATAGAAACATCTGATCGGACCCTGGAGTGTATTGGAGGGGGTGCCACAGGGAGAGGCGGAGGGGAGCGTTTAATATTTGTCAGTAGGATGGATAGAGAATCAAGGGTCGATGCGAGCTGTTTAGTCTGTTTAATGGCAGCCTCAGAGTGAAGAAATACAGCTCCAATGTTATGACTAGAACCTAGACTCCTCTTGGGGGCGGCAGGTGCTGCCACAGTAGAAGAGTCATTTAAACCTATAGGAAGCTGCCGTTCTGACAGCTGAGTAGACCGGGTAGGGGAAGAACGGGTCGAGATAGAGTTTGTTACTGGAGACTTAACTGATAGTTTCACGGGAGACTTGGCAGGAGAGCCTAAACGTGACTTGGCAGGAGAGCTCAAACGTGACTTCACCGGTGACTTCACTGGTAGTTTCGCCGGTGATTTAACATGGTGTCCATTACACAGACCAGGAGATTTTACAGGAGATATTATAACAGGCGAACAGGGAGGTCTGAGGGGCGTTCCAATTCCAGATTTTCTCGGACTAAAGGGGGTGGTTGAAGATCTGGTATTCCGTTGTTCCTTGACTGGAGTTGTGTACTCCTCAGGTAGATCCCCATGAAACAATTCCTCGTGGGCAGTGAGAGAGGCCTGGTCAGCCACCCGTGTACCACAATGCAGGCAGGTCAGTGCGGGACAGTGCTTTACCACGAAACAGCTTGTTATTACTGGGAACTTTGTTTAGACTCCTCTCAAATGCACTACACCGGTACCTCCTAGCTGGGCCACTATTGCCACCTTTCCGTGTATCAGATGTTTGTCGCTTGCTCTTCTTATTCAACTGTTCCTCAGATTCAATAATAAACTTCTTGGGCCGGCCTCTCTTCCTTTTAGCTGATACTGACGAATCGGAGGAAGGGGCCGTTTCAAATGTAGCGTGACCATTGGTTGTCCCATTTGGTAATTTCCCAGAAGATGTTGTCCCATTTGGTACTTTCCCAGAAGATGTTGTCCCGTTTGGTACTTTCCCAGAATCTGCGGGTACTGTCCCATTTGGTACCTTCCCAGAAGACCCATTTTTGCCAGCTGAGGAGGTGCTAGCTGTGCTACCATCCCCCTCATCCTCATTGATAAATAGATCACCCTCCTGAAGGAGGCGATATAACGTCCTCCCGCTCTCTAAACTCTTGATAGATCGCCTCCAGTTTCGATGCCGACCCTTCCCAGCTAACCTCTCAAACTGGGCTAGAGTTACAGTCCCATCTGAACAGGTTACACAGGGCTTCTTGGCGTGGAAGATATCGAGGTCAAGTTGTCCGGGGTGACCGTTGCAGATGATATCAAGAGTCGGAGCATTTTTCATGCTGGAAAACAAGGTTAGAAATAACAGGGAGTTACACAGTTAGAGAGAATGATATCACGACACGGAGGTTTCTTGAAGAGAAAAAGTAAAGTAAAAAACATATACACGATACGACGATGTTACGATAACTTATTTGTACAAATATGATAATCTAATTTACAAAAAACGGGGTGTGATATTAGCAACCAGCGCTTTATGATCCGATCACATCACACAGATACGTCATCTCTAATCTCCTGAGCTGTCTTGTACTCTGGTAAATCTGCACTTGATTTATCTTCCTAAAAACAGAGAAAGGATGATTAGTATTGTTACCTGGTCAATCGTCTAGATTATGATTTTAACAGAATCTTAGATCGAACTCAATAATGTGGAACACAGAATAAGCTGTGACCATAACAACATACCAGCAGGAGATCAAGGTCTTCGACGGCCTTCCTTAGTCGGTTTCGGGCATCAGGTACCATAGCCTTGCTTTCATCAACAACCTCCCCCTGAAAATAAGATATACTGTTTCTCAATCCTCTCAAAACAACAACAGAAAAACAGGACATTAGGGTAGATCTCTAATATAGAGGAACAACAGGACATTAACAGAGAGGAATTATATGATCTCTATATATCTCTCACCATTTTCTTGATATCATATGGATCCTTTCCCTCATCCTTCATTTGCTGAACCTTTAGCTCCCCATCCACAACTTCCTTCTGATACATCTGGACCTCCTTGTTCAACCTCTTAACCACACCAGACTTGATTCTCAGCTGCTTTTTGGCGTCCATAGCTAGATTCCTACACAATACATAGGGATGTTTAGTGTGGGGAGGTGGGAGAGAAGGGCAGTGTAGACATGGAAACTAAAACTGAATAAAAAATTTCTGATAGTCAGCTGGTGAGGGCACGCCATATTTAACTAATCAGATTCACGATTATTATGTCATTGAATGTAAATATAAGTAGACACACGGCCTACTGCTGAAAGAGTAGTATTGCGGAACGAATTAAGAGGTTAAATAAATAGTTAAAACTAACAGATACATTCCTCAGTTTCACGCACTATCTCACACTCACTCGATCAAGATGAGCATCAGTCTCTATATCATAAAAATAACCATATTATCAGTTCTAGGACGACTCAATAATTTTAGGTTCAATCATCTGTCGAATGTTCAACTCGATCGTGTCGCCCTCCGATCCAAGATCTTCAGGGTCTTCGACCATATCAAAGCGTCCATTGGTAGGAGCTATAACGCCCCTAAGAATACGGACAATAACGTTTTGAGAGGAGGGATCCAGTTCCAGGATTATACCCTCCTTGTATGCTGATATTACAGGACTATAACTTTCATTTAGGTCCAACATTTTGAATGCTAGTTTATCTTGAGGCTGGGGCATTCCAACCAAATCTTTCAGCTTCGAATAGTCTATATCTTCATCAATAGACATTTTCTTTTCTTCTTCCTCCTCTTCTTCCTCTTCTTCCTCCTCCTCTCCCTCTTCCTCCCGAGAACTTTCTTCGGAGCTAGAGGGATCTGGTTTTCTCCTGATCTTTGGCGGAGGTTCCCCCTCTTCAAGTTCACCCTCACCTTCCTCTTCTTCACTTTCCTCCTCGCTCTCAGACTCCCTAACCTGACTCTTAACTACGGGAGCGGGGGCAGGTTTTTCAGTCTCTTCTTCATCCGATGAATCTGACGTCATAGAAGAATCACTAGAGTCACTCTGTTTGGTGATGGATAGAACCTTCTCTACCATGACCTTACTCTTTGACATTGAGTTGTTGACCATTTTCTGAAGCAGAGTCGAGGAGTTTGTCTTGAGGTCCGCCTCAACATAACTCAAGGTGGTTTTGGATGAGCTTGGGAGAGCAGTAACAACGGGAATTGATTCCGCACACACAGTCTCAGGGGCAGGTGGACGGGTATAAACCTTGCTACGATTTCTGTACTTATCCTTGCCGATAGGGGTAACATTCTTGTTAAACTTTTTGTGGACAGGGTTTTCTATTGTGATAGAGCACTGGGGTCGAGACTCCTGGACAGGAGCAATGTTCGTGACACAAAGGGGTGCAGATTTTATCCAAATATCATCTTCAGCCGAATCGATGATGCAGGTTGAGGTCCATTTTGGAGCGATGATTCCATTGATATAAACACACACCTGTTCCTCATTGATCTTCATCTTCGAAGCAATATCCCCTAACATCTTTCCAATGTTTGGAGTTATGATGGGGTCCATAAAGTACCATATCTTGGACTCTCTGTGGTATATTTCACGGTCGAAGTTAAGAACAATTCGTAATCCTGCTTTGGTCATAAGTCATAGAAACTACTAAAACAGAGGGGAGAAAGTAAGAAACCAAGGGGGAATTTCTGTGGCCGGAGTTTCGTTTTATGCCTTGGAAATCAGTACAGTAAACGGTCTACGGAACGTTGGCATACGTTGCAGGCCCCTTATAATATAACAATCGTTGCGGGGGTGCGCGCATGAGGGGGCTGCAGCGCATTCCAATACGGAACGCAGCTGTTTTTTTTTCTGCAGCTCGGCCGTAGTAGGGACCCTAATCTGATCCAGGCACGGATTTCACCCCCCTTTTTTATGATTGGAAATAGTTAATTAATTGTCCCTTAGTCATGTACATTACAAGAAATATACGCGTGCCTGGGTTAATTGGCCAATAAAAGCCAATTAAGTCTTAATTGCCAGTCAAACTACTTAAATGTCTCTTATTCTTGATTGAAGCATCGGATTTGAGTCTAGTAAAAAGCATAGTGTTCTAAATTACTCTGCAAACAAGATACAGTAAAAAATTTGGATAAAATTGGTTCTAAATTAGGTTTTTTGAACATGGGCCAAATACCCGCCAAAACCAATAAATAGGGTACTTTTCCAATGCTGTCATCTTTTGACTTTCATCTGTACTTTTATACCGCGCGCACCAATATGTACCGTGCGCGGCAATCAGAACACCTTGTTCAAGGACAAAGGAAGGAGGTCTCATGGAAACAGCTGAAAAATGCGCTGACAAGTGCCATAACCATGTTAATGGATTTCTTCCTCATTTTACGACCATTTCCAAGTTCCAGTATTCCGATATTAAACACAAAATGAAACATGTTTGTATACAGAGAGGGAAAGAGTAAGAGTAAGAGGGGAGAGAGTGAGAGAGAGAGAGAGAAAAAGAGGGATAATTACAAACATGTTTCAATGATTCAACCACACTGTTCTTTGTAATTGTTTACCAAAAATTTAAACTGACATACATAATAAAATGGTACACAGTTCATTGTTCAAATAGACGAAAAATATCAGCAATTAATAACATCCACACAGGCATAATTATAAAACGGTCCGTTGTGATTAACTGTGTACCGTATAATCAGCTGATCAAACTGTTCACCCCACCCATGGTTTTATCTGGAAAAATATTTAATTTCCACGTCACTCTGGCGGTATTATAATTGTTCCTTGCTATTTCGGGGTCAACATTTGGAATGAGTACGGAAAACAATGAAAGTTCAATTATTTCAAACACTCATTCAAGGGCTTCGCCAACACAGGAATAGTCCCGCTATCACAGGCGACACCCAGAGTCCTACACACAATGTATTACTCCACCGCTAATCACATAGCGTCCCTCAGGATGCGACCTTCTCAACTCACTCAATGTCTTTAATGTTCTCTTTCTCTCAACCCTCTGCTCTAGAGTCCGATTAGGCTCCAGAAACACCTTGGAGTAGGCCGTAGTAGTCTTGAGCTCCCTTGCCTTCCTCAGAAGAGAAATCAGAGTTTCCCTGGAGTTCAGAGAGACAACGACAGGTCTCACTTTTCCATCAGCAGCAGCACCCACTCTGGAACACTTGGAGATCACAGGCTTCTCGTTTAGAGAGTCCATAACTCCGAAAGGGATCTTTGAGAAGCAGGATACACCTATCATTGCAGATATTTTACGCTTCCACCCAGGTATTCCGGCCGTTCCAACTGAGCGCCGTTCTGTGATGAGTTTTCCTGAAAGAATACAGTGGTGAGGGAGACTGAGAGAGAGAGAGAGAGAGAGAGAGAGAGAGAGAGAGAGAGAGAGAGAGAGAGAGAGAGAGAGAGAGAGAGAGAGAGATAGAGATAGAGAGAGAGAGTGGATGGTGAGAGAGAAATAGAGATAGGGAGATACAGAGAGAAATACAGAGACAATAGGAGAGAATCGAGATATAATATAATAATAACATAACGGCGAGGGAGATACAGAAAATTATTGTACATGACTGTACTGTTGAGGTTCACACAATAAATGCATGCACATCATTTCCCTCTAATATATGTCAAACTTGTGATAGATATAGAGCTAGAGAAACACTCTAAGACAGACTATAGTGTAGGTCATGGGTATGCCATACCCATGACCTACACCATACACCATACCCAGTATGGAGAAATATATCAAAGGGATGGAGAGATAGAGATGGAGAGATAGCGATGGAGATGGCCTTGCTCAAACCTCTTTCCTAGTAGGGGGGTTAGAACATAACAAGATGGAGATACAGGGTGGGCCAGAAACATGGAGCCATTTTGAGATAACTAATGTGTCAATACAGTTCGCTCTCCGAAATAGAGCTAGAGATAGAGCAAGAGATAGAGAGAAGACATCTGATAGCGAACGACAGAGGGAGACAGATTGCTCTATCATAATCATCATACCTACATGAATAGCATGTAATAAAGATAAACAGAAATGTAATAAATAACTGGGAAGAGAATAGAATAAATAACTGGGAAGAGAATGGAACTCGGGAGGGATTTGGGAAGGGACGATTTGACAACTAACCTTCTTGGTTATGGAGATGAGAGTGTAGTTCACGCGTCCAGTCCAGTTCTCTTTTCGGAAAATATCCCATCCACATACTAGTTGGCCATCGTCTAATTGTAGTCGTTACTGCGGTGAAAACTAGATTCCCATGTTTATCATATCAGTTGGTACCTGGACGGGGCAAAGATTGTTTATAGACATGGTGATGTAACTAGCTAAAAAAATGGTGAACATGTATTAGACTGTTTATCGATCGTGATTCGATTAATTGGGGTTTCTTGCAACATTAGCTGGTACAGAATTTAGTGGTAACAGTACCTCGTTTGTAATAATTCCCCGAGAGAAAAGAAGAACACTTTTCCTCTTTGTAGACATTACACATCCGACATCCGTACACATCACTACTTTTGAGTTTTTCGTTTGCAGCATTAAACTATCAAATACTACCAGTTATAAATAAGAAATTTAGGGATTAAAGGATAATAAATAGAGGGGATAGGTATAGTAACAAGGAGAAAGGGTTCAAAAGTAGGTACCTAGGAGAGACGATGTAGAATCAGGTACCAAAAAGGGGGATGCAAAAGGAGTTACCCAAAAGGGGGAGGATGTAGAAGCAGGTATGAAGGAGTAAGGGTAAAGAAGGCTGAAGGAGGTACCCAGGAGGGGGATGAAGAAGCAGGTACCATAAGGAGGAAGGGTGTGCATGAAAGTTGGGCCAAGAGAGAATACAGAAGGAAAGACCCAGTGCTGGGGTGCAGGAGGAGGTACCCAGGGTACGGATGGAAGGTGGTACTCTGAAAGGAGAGAGTGCAGGAAGAGGTAAACCGGGCCAAGGGAGAGAGCAGAAAGATATACCCAATGGCCACTACCCAGGAGCGAGGGAGAATGTAGAAGCAGGTACCACAGATGGCAAAAGGATGCACCAAAGACTCAGGACACAGGAAGGAGGATGTACAAACTGGTACAAAAGAGGGAGGGTGCAAAAAGGTGCCCAGGAGAGGTCAAACTCTAGAGGAAGTACAGAAGGGGGCTCCAAGGTGCCCAGTAGGAGGAAGAAGCTATGGCAGCGACTGCATAATGCTAAAGGAGAACCGAGAAACCCACGATCGAGGCAGTGGTCTGATGAGGGTCCTTCAGTAAATGTAAATGTAATATAATCATTTATATATACCACTTTATAGTGTAAAATAATGGAGCACGCACCAACAGCCTACGCTTGACATACTCTCTCACTTTCAAAAGTGGTACAGATACAAAACACGAGCATAACAAAACACGAACATACAAACACGAACATAAACACGAACATACAAAACACGAACATACAAAACACGAACATATACCACGAACATTCAAAACACGATCATAACAGCTTTCAACAGGGGGGGGGGGGTTTCAACAAGAAAGCAGCCAAATTGTGGGAAGCGATAAATTAATAAGATTGCAATCAAATATGGCACAACTAAAACAGAAAGTAAAGAAATTAATAGAAATCAGAAGGAAATTGCCAGGAGCGTCCGGATCAGACGTACCAAAATCCACCAGAGTGGATTTGAGACATTTTTGGTTCGGCTCGGCTGTGGACGAACTTCTCGCTCAGAAAGAGCCGCGCACTTGCACGCGCAAATCTATTTACAAATTTCACTACTGCGCGCGAAATTAAGAAACCCTACTACCGGCCGGACCGCGTTTTATTTAGTTACGTCGGATCGCGAGATCTGGACGCGCGGCACGTAGTGGAAGCTCTTACGGTAATTCCCACGCACCGTGGGAACATTTCCCACGCCGCGCCCTGTTTTCCCACGCTTTGCTTTCACCCCACAAAGAATTATCGCGCGTGACGTCTAAAGTTTTGAGGATGCAGTTGTTAACAATTTGGGTAGCGCCGCGAGCATCAGAGCACAGCAGCAGCAGGTCACTGAGCATTTCGGTACTATCACACTGCACAGTGCACACACATGACACATTGCACCAATGGATTGCATCATTGGCGTTGGAACATCAATGAGGAACAGTTCGGTGGAAGGGAAACCAGGCCAAGAGTGCTGTCATGGCTGTAACCAGCCCCAGCGTCGTCTAATTACAACGATAAAGTATGAAAGTTTTACCCTTCGCCGAAACATTCCTAATTGATATATTGGGTACAAAACGAATATTCTTTAATTAGATGGATTTATAACAAAATGAACGCAAAATTCTAAGAAGACAGATCACAAACAATTGTTATCTTTCTGGACACTACTTATCGATCACAATATGAAATATTCTCAAAATGATAAAGAGTTTGGTTTTGTTCAAACCCTAGAACATGGTAAAAAGAGTTCGTGATATCCTAATCTAACGATAATTATAGTCCTATAAATCTCAATTTACAGCAGCATCTTGTAGGGAATGCGGACAGTGACACCTCCGTGTCTAACTTTAGTAGACGTGTCCGATGTCCGTACCGTAGTTAGTCGAATTCCGTTATATTATTATGGGATAACGGCTGATTCCAGGCATCGATCTTAGATACACATATCTTGTAGATGGGATAATATTAATCGTCTAGAGAGGGTGTTGTAACCAGCTGTACTCGGCAGAATCCTGGGAGGGGGAGGGAATGTTAGTCAAAAGTGCGTCCAGGACCATGCTCCTTTTATAATTTGGTTTATCGACTATTCAAAAAGACAACCGTCTCGCTGAGAAAGAGACACAAATCATCTCTTCTGAGAAGGGATGATTTCAGCCTTCTCCGCTTCCTTCCTTATCTTAATGTGTCACATGGGGTGGGCCTCTATCAGAATCGATAATTTTGTACCTCTCATCTGGCCGGGATCCGAAGTGGCGGGGCAACTTTAATGTGGTTTGAATGGGAGCCTCTCTCATTATCTCTAGTGCTCGGTCGTGGGTACAGTTAGTCAGGACCTACAAGGAGAGCTGTTATTACATATCTAGGTATGTATGATTGTGTAAAAATTCCCTTTTATTTCCTCTCCTGAATTCTCCTCGACAATGTTCTTAATTCTTATGTTACATTTGATCGCGGCGTGGTGAAGCAGGGTGGAACAAGACAATCAGGTTCAGTACTCACCAGCTACACTGAGCAGTGTATCCTTAGGGATAATCTCAGTCGCCACTGCAGGACTACTCAACACCCTGATACAGCCCTGGAGTGTGTCGCTACCTCCCTGAATGAAGAATGGTGATGCCAAGAGCCTGCCGAACTATTGTCACCGTCACTATTTGTTCGTAATGTAGAGTTTTACTGATCGTCAAACCTAGAGGAGGAACAGGGTTTAGAGAGATCTGCACTCGGTATCAGGGGAGTGTGAGCAGGTTGTTATGTTCTGAGTTCTGACCCTCCTAAAAATTTGTAAACACACACAACAAGAATCCCATTCAAAAGAAAAACTATGAAACCGGGCACTAAACGCTGCTCCATCTCATCGCAACCCATCTCGCCATCTCGCCATCTCGCAACTCGCCAGCTCTCCATCGCGCATCAGCGCGCCAATCCGCCACGCGCAGCGAAGCCCATCCGCAGCGCGCCAGCGCGCCAGAGCGCCAGCGCGACAGGCGCCAGGAGCCAGCGAGAAAGCGCGCCACAAGAAAGGCAAAGCCGCAGCGCGCAGCGCGCCAGCGCGACAGCGCGAAAGCGCGCCAGCGCGCACGCGCAAGCTCCCTCAGCGCTCCAGCGCCAAGCGCCAGAGCTTCCATCGCGCCAGCCAGCTCCAGCGAGCCAATCTCCATCTCTCCATCTATCCAACATCTCCATCTCTCAAGCGAACACGCTCCATCTCTCCATCTCATCATCCTCCATCTCTCCATCTCTCCATCTCTCCATCTCTCCATCTCTCCATCTCTCCATCTCTCCATCTCTCCATCTCTCCATCTCCTTCTCCATCTCCATCTCCATCTCTATCTCTATTAATTCTCCCTCCCTACTCACGGCGGAGTAACTTTTCAGCTACTATAGTGTAACTTAGCCTACAGTGCAACAAGGTCGAACAAGGCAAGGCAGGGGGGGTGATTTGATCGATACTGGAACTGGTAAGAGATTATAGCAAGTAGCGACGTGTGATCTGAAACTTACTCATGAGTGGTAAGTGCACTGCTATCTCCATCCCCGATATTAAAGAGGATCTCCAGCTCTGCATCGGATGGGGGCACTGGACAAGAGTGGCGTTCATTACAGTTAGTCGGACCCTATTCTTGCATTGTCGTAGTATGCTGCCTGTTCGAATGATAGGCCACTAACGGGAACATCGTTTATTGCAGGGACAACGTCACCCGACCGGAGACGGCCATCTTGGTATATTAGACCTGGGGGAAGAGGTGAGGTCAGTGAAGACTAGATCTGGTGAAGAAATGAAAATGAAAATGAACTTCAATATTTATATTAGAGTCATATAAGTGACTCGTCCCGCTCTCACACTACAGACATATACAAATAAGTCATATATATCCTACAAGGCTGAGAGGCTTAGAGCTTCAGCAGTTACCTAAAGCGGGACCTAAAGAGAGGATCAGGACCTGGTGATGGGTATGTAATCAATAAACCTGGGTTTATATGTAGCGGGTCACCCGCTAGGGTGATTCGCTGCACCATATACTGCCCGACCTGCGAAGCAGGGAGGGTGGTACATGGTGTAAAACCCTACCAAAGGGAGGGGTCCATTATTCATACTTTGTATAAGCAAGGATTTGTTGATTATAAGTTTCCAGTGGAAAACCCCAACGGGGCACCTACCTATTCTATAATCTAGTGTGTGATCAGGTTACATAGTACCAATGGTACCGTACCATTCGATCTAGTCTCTCTGTAGGGCCGTATCTTCACAGTTAGGAATCTTTTCTTAACATTTTTGTAGATTCTCAGTGCTCCCTCGTGTCCGGGTGTCCGCGAGGCCAAAAAACCGGAGAAAGAAAAGAAAAATGGAAAAAAACAAAAAGAATGGTGCTCCAATGACCAATCCCAATTTACGATTATTATAGAGTACAGAAGGGCAATTCTTTATCTTGTGTTACCTGTTAGGAGGTGATCATCAGCAGCTACAGCCTGCAGACCTATTTGAATGTCTTTCTTTTATGTAGGGAAATGACGAATCAAAGAAGCTTTGTAAAAACTGAATCGAAGAAACGATAAATTTGAGAAATCCACGCGCAGTCCAGATGTTTTGTCAGCACTGTATATGCTTTCGGCGTGGGAAAAATGCGCGCAGCGTGAGAATTTCCCACGCTCGTGGGAATTACCGTAAGAGCTTCCACTAACGGGGCGACGTCGCTCAGAGTTCGCGTGTTACAGCGTGTTACAGCGCGGCGCTTACACTTAAAATTGCAATTGAAATATTTTGCAAAATCTGAGTCGTGTTTTTTCTCTTCCCGAAACGGAACCAACCGGTTCCAAGTGAAACATTTGGGTGTTTTGAGTGTCACCAGTGCCCAGTGGTGTTAAAACCGTGAGTGGTGAGTCACCACTGGTGACTCACCAATCACGGTTTTTTAGGGTTAACGTAGGGTTAGGGCTAACGTAGGGTTGGGCTTTGAACTAGCCAAAACGGATGAGTGGCTTCAGGCTTGGTGGTTAGACGGTCTAATATTGCATGTGACCCTCAAATTATCTTGAAATCCAAGATTATGTTATCAGTTATGTAGGGTACTTTTTGGCAGTGCACACCTGTTTCAACCTCCAAGCGAGAAAAAACGAGCTATTTCCTTCGACCTTCCGTTTTATTGATTTTTAAGGCGTACCTAGTCTCATACCACACGTCGGCCCATTTTAGGTTTTTAAACACAAAACTTTCAGACACTAGTTTTGGTTACTTGCGAAAAGTTACGACTTGCCCCGATCACGGACAGTACCAACCAACCAACCGATCACGGACCACCACAGCTGTCATCTGGTGCTGCAATCTGTTGTTTTGTTCAAACCCATTACCCATTCGCGAAATGGGGTCTAGCTAGGCAAATCTAAAGCTGATCAATATGATATTATCACACGCTTGGGGTGCTAACTTCTAAAAAAGCCGACTCTATTTCTTCTTTTTTTATACCCTCTATACACTCTCCCTTCTGAAATAGAATGACACTATCCAAGTTCCTTCCCCGGACCTTTGCCCGACTGCAAAGTACCGCTGCTGCTGCTGCCTTCAACAGCAAGAACACCCCCATTAAACAGACACAGGTGGGAGATATGTCATTGCATTGTCTCATATAAGACCGTCCTCTCCAAATAATCATTGTGTTAAATGATTGTTTCCTGTTTTCCAAAAACTGACAGATATTCTTTATATTCAGCTGTTTATCAACAACGAGTTTGTGGAGGCTAAGAGTGGAAATAGATTTGAAGTTATTAATCCCTCTAACGGTGACATTATTTGCGATGTTGCTGAAGCAGACAAGGTATTTAATAATTTCCAGTTTCCTGTTCTGAAGGTGCCCAGCTGTTCTGAAGGTGCCCAGCTGTCATGGTCAAGCTATCTATAATTCTAATTTTTGAAATGTCCCCACTCTCTTTAAATTCCCTTTCCTCAGGCTGATGTTGATATTGCAGTGGCTGCTGCCAGATCTGCCTTTGAGATTGGCAGCCCATGGAGAACGATGGATGCTAGTCACAGGGGACGCCTGCTCTACAAACTAGCTGATGCTATTGAGCGGGATATTGATTACATCTCCGTATGTGCTCTACCTTTTTTATATGTTGACTGTTTCCAGTTCTCTGGAATTGAGTTGAAAATGTGGAAATTCGTTATCTCTGAGCTGCTACAAAGACACCTGCAGCCCCTCCACTCTATGTCCGATCAAGTTTCACCCCTCTCCGCTAACAGCATTTCCTTCCTAGGCCTTGGAAACACTCGACAATGGAAAACCGTTCAGTGATTCTCGACATGTTGATGTTCCCCTTGTTATCAAATGTCTCCGGTACTATGCTGGGTGGGCCGATAAAATCCACGGAAAAGTCATTCCCGCAGGTCAGAACAGACATCTTCCAATCATACAATTACTAGTGAACAACTAATTTCCTATATATAACTGTACTAAACTTATTAGACGGTAGCACGCTGGTCTACACCCGACACGAGCCTGTAGGTGTAGTGGGAGGTATCATCCCCTGGAACTTCCCTCTCCTCATGTTCGCATGGAAGATCGCCCCAATGTTGGCATGTGGAAACACAGCTGTGATGAAGTGTGCAGAACAGACACCCCTCACTGCACTTTACGTTGCTAAACTCGCTAAAGAGGTGTGTTTCGCCACAGGGCCCCATTCACACTATCTCATCCCCCTCACAATATAGACCTACATGGTGCTGTGATAAATGGTGTTGTGTTGTGACTTGAGACAAATGTTTCCTACTTCATTGGTAGAGTTATTGTCTACATATTCTTGAGAGGTCTTTGTTGTACCACATCAAGATGTAGGCCTCGGGACCACCGCTCAATATTGTTCTTATTATTCCAGAGAACTTTCATAAGTCTGTGTAAACAATAAATGTTTGTTTAAACCGCAATTCTTACCGCACTCCTGGCACGCCTCACTAGTTGAACGGAATAAAATGCATGTGAACTGACTAACGAGATGTATAACATTATCATTACTTTTTACTTGTTTTGGTAAAATAATTTTCATCTACCCCATATGGCATATCAGTATTCAGTACTCAGTAGTCAGTAAGGAAGTATCCAATCTCATTAGATACCCCTCAAATACTGGATCTACATACCAGCTCAAAAAGTTATCTTGCAACATCCCCTAACATCTCCCTCACAGCTCATTGTCCTAACACCACCCCCCCCCTTCATACCAGGTTGGATTCCCCGATGGAGTTATCAACATTCTCTCTGGATTTGGAAACACCGCTGGTGGGGCCATGTCTCACCACATGGATATTGACAAGATCGGATTCACTGGATCTACAGAGGTTTGTTTACTTTGACATGATAACAACTCTTTCACCAGATTACAATAATAATAATAAAGAGGTATTTTGTTTACTTTAGGGGGTTTCTGAAAAACTTTCGAGATAATTCGGTGTTTTTGTATGAAATGGCTCCTTTTATTTTTGCTTTTCTCGACTCTTTCAAGTTTCATGCAAATCAAATTAGCTTTCCGCTTTTCTTATTCATTTTATACAATTTCGGCCTGACTGCCGCCTAACAGCATGAGTGAAGTTAATTAGATACTGTGAGAAAGAGAGTGTATGACGAGCCGGAAAAGAGACGGGGTGGTGGCCGGTATATATTCATGTGAACCTGGCTCTCCTCCAGAGAGAGAGAGAGAGAGAGAGAGAGAGAGAGAGAGAGAGAGAGAGAGAGAGAGAGAGACGACTTTCTCTATAACGAGACTGCTCGATACAAGCTATCTAATTATCCCAGATCAAGATATATCTTCCTACTAACTCATTCCTTCCAATAGGTTGGTAAGATAATCCAGCAGGCCTCTGGACAAAGCAACCTGAAGCGGGTCACTCTGGAGTTGGGTGGAAAATCTCCCAACATTGTCTTTGATGATTGCGACTGTGAGTTAAACAGATATCATTTATTGTGTTAGAAATATGTAGTAATTGATTATATAACAAAGCCGAAGAGAATATAATACCTATAGAATGCGGGGTAAGACATATCTAATACCTTGGAAACTACAACTGACTAATTGATTCCTATTATTCCCAGTGAAACAGGCTGTGGGTGCCTCTCATATGGGCCTGTTCTTCAATGTGGGTCAATGCTGCTGCGCTGGATCAAGGCTCTACGTTCAAGGTAATAATATCTAGATTAGTGGCAAATCATCTTCCACAAAGCGAACTAAAAGTAATATCTGAGACCTAACACCCCTCTATTACACAGAGGGAATATACGAGAAGTTTGTTGGAGAGATGGTGAAACAAGCTGAGGCCCGAGTACTGGGCGATCCCTTTGACCCCAAAACAAACCACGGTGCCCAGATTGATGCCACACAACTCAACAAGATTATTGGACTAGTCGATTCAGGGGTGAAACAGGGCGCCTCACTACAGTGCGGGGGTGGACAACATGGAGACAAGGGATTCTATATGCAGCCCACTGTATTTGCTGATGTTAAAGATGATATGGATATCTCCACACAGGAGGTAGGTTGGGAAATATGATTGTGATTCAATCGTAACATTTAGAAACTATTTGAGAGAGAAGTTGTCGGTATTTGGCCCGAGTCCAAGAATCGCGGTGAAGGAAGCGAGAGGTAGTTGACAGCTAGAGAAGGAGTGGAGAAAGTTGTAATATTGCTCACTTCTGCCACAAAATCGAGTCATTAGGAAGAGAGAGACAGGTTCAATTTCATGGATTGTTCCGCGGAATTTGATATTTAGAGCTGGCGCGGCCGCCCAACACATCTCACAGGGGGTCTACCGATAATAGCGCGCACCTGTCTCGCGGGAAGATGGGACTGGTCGGAGGAACCAGGAAACTGCATGATACAATTACACGCAAGTTTTAGGTCTGCAGTGTTAACTGCATATTCTGGAATATTCTAGTGCATATCCTGCTGTAACACAGATGTAGGGCACATTGTAGAGGCCATAACATAGCATTCAATGCCTGTGAATTGTCATTCGACAGATTTATGTTAGATATTAAGGGTACACCTGGCGTTTTTCATCATCGAGTGCCCAACCAAATGACTTCACCAGGGTCATACAAAATGGACCTCAAATATGCAATTTTAGCCCTAAAGTCGAATTCATATTTTTGCTACAGCCTATTTTCAAAGTGGCGTTTTCTCAAATTTTGTCCTCAGGACCACTTTTTTTGAGATAGAAACATTAAATTCTTGGAATTTGAAGAGAATATAAAGGTGAATAAGCTCAAAGAAGGATTTTTGAAACGGAGCTTATTTCTGGCCATGAGAACGGTTTACTTTTTTGCGTCTTTGACACGCTGGCTGAGAATGTTCCCATGCTTCATTAGAGATGAAAATCTGGAAATAGTTGCTCAAAACGATTATCTATGTGGCCCAAAAATTTTGGAAATTTTCCGCCAAAGATGTGGTGTACAGAGCTTGTTTTGTGAAACCCGTCTTTTTGAAAAAAAGGGAAAATCCCTGTATCTCAAAAACGGATGATTGTAGAGACCTGCGACCAAGCTTAATCTATTCAGAAGGTCCGATTTTGGGGGGGTCTTCTGAGAAACATTTTGCTCCTACTCCAACCGTTTTTGCTGTAATTGCAAAAAACCAATTCTATGAAAAGGGGGAACAACTCTATTCCAGTAGCCTGCTTCGTGCTGATTTCCCCCTTACTTGCTGATACCTTTTTTGTAATTACAGCAAAAACGGTTGGAGTAGGAGCAAAATGTCTCTTAGAAGACCCCCCCCCCCCCCAAATCGGACCTTCTGAATCGATTAAGCTTGGTTGCAGGTCTCTACAATCATCCGTTTTTGAGATACAGGGATTTTCCCTTTTTTTCAAAAAGACGGGTTTCACAAAACAAGCTCTGTACACCACATCTTTGGCGGAAAATTTCCAAAATTTTTGGGCCACATAGATAATCGTTTTGAGCAACTATTTCCAGATTTTCATCTCTAATGAAGCATGGGAACATTCTCAGCCAGCGTGTCAAAGACGCAAAAAAGTAAACCGTTCTCATGGCCAGAAATAAGCTCCGTTTCAAAAATCCTTCTTTGAGCTTATTCACCTTTATATTCTCTTCAAATTCCAAGAATTTAATGTTTCTATCTCAAAAAAAGTGGTCCTGAGGTCAAAAATTCCGACAAAATTTGAGAAAACGCCACTTTGAAAATAGGCTGTAGCAAAAATATGAATTCGACTTTAGGGCTAAAATTGCATATTTGAGGTCCATTTTGTATGACCTAAACCCTGGTGAAGTCATTTGGTTGGGCACTCGATGATGAAAAACGCCAGGTGTACCCTTAAGACACATCATATCACCCCCCTCTCTGCAGATATTTGGACCAGTTATGCAGATCAGTTCGTTCAAGACTGTGGATGAAGTGATAGAGAGGGCTAACAATACTAACTATGGGCTTGCTGCTGGTGTATTCACTAAGAATGTTGACAAGATGTACCAAGTTAGCAGCGCCCTAAAGGCAGGACATGTGTGGGGAAATACATACAACGTTCTGGTTACCCAGGTAACCACCCTCTCATCTCGATATTAATAACGTGGTTACCCTCCCTCTCTGTATCAGTACAATAGAGAGATGGGGAACACCTTTACTGAAAGAGGGTGTGATATTATCACTGATAATGATACTGAACATGACCCAACTCCCCTTACTCAACAGCAACTCTCTGTTTCAGTCTCCATTTGGTGGGTACAAGGAGTCTGGATTTGGACGTGATCTAGGAGAGTACGCCCTGAGCAGCTATACTGAGGTGAAGTGCGTTACCATGGCTGTACCCCAGAAAAACTCTTAAAGGATTCACTTGTGTGTTGAGAAGAACTGAACTAAATAATTAACATAACAACCTTTTACGCGCCCATTTACCCTCTAATTGAATCCCACTTCTGTACATGTTTTGATTTTTGTCGATTGTTTGGACATTTTTTAAGCATTATACTTTTAGTCGCCAACTTTTAGAAGTTGTGTTTTACTTTACAAGATGTACCATGAGATAAAGATGATCACATAACATATCATGCAGTGTTGCTATGTGACCCTCAGATTATCTTGAAATCCAAGAATATGTTATGTCATGGTACATTTGAGTTTGAAAAAGGCATAATTAACAAATCGGTAAAATCCAATAAAATCGAAACAACAGAGACTCTGATAAAAATCCACTCTTCTTCCCTGGAGTTCTATCCCGTATCCGTTTTCACCCGGAGATTTATCCGTCAATCTGGAGAGGGATGTGGTCAGTAACAAATCTGGACAAGAGGACGGGTGAATGTACGTGCGCGCTCTAAGGACTGTCTCCGCGCGGTATGGTGCTAGTTGTCATTGCGCAACTTGTAATTTTGTCCCGGAGGTGAGACATCATAACAGCCCACACACACATGAAGTCACATGTCATACTGTGTGTACTGTGTTAGTGAATAACATTGGTATACCTGATTTAATAGGCGTGTGTGTGGTGTTGCCTCAATACTGTCATCCATTATCTTTCTCATCTGTAGAAATAAGATACGGTAAAATCATGAATCGAAAGTAACAAACAGAGAGTCAGAAGCAAAATAAAAGAAAACACTACTGACTACACCAAATTAATTAATAAAGATGAAAACAGCAGAAAACTATTACCTTTTTGTTTTTCCGTCTTCTCTTTCTTTATTCTTTTCTGTTGCAGTTTGGCCTCAATCTTCGCCAGCTCTTTTTCCATGGCTTTCCTTTTTTCATCATCAACTTTTTGTTTCTTCTGTTCTTCTTTCAACCTCTTCTTCTCTTCTATCTTCTCCTCTATCTCATTCAACAATTCCTCTTTACTCAGCTCCTTCTTCTTTTTATTAACCCACTCGTCTGTCTGAGAAGTCTTCCTCCGTTTGCTATCCCGACCCTTTTTGCTCTTTTTGCTCTTCTTTGAGGGTGATCTATCACCCTTTTTCCGCTTAGAACTACTACGTTCTGAATGTTTCCGGGAACGGGATTTTTCCTTTTTTCGGCGTTTACTTGTCGACCGAGAACGGGACTTTCGTCGAACCTTCGATGATCTGCTACGGGATCGTGTTGGTGATCGTTTCCGGCTTCGGGAACGCTCTTTTGTTGGTGAACGTTCCTCTCGAGTTGGTGAACGGGATTTCGTCCGCTTCTCCTTTGATTTAGAACGGGATTTCATCCGCTTCTCCTTTGATTTAGAACGGGATTTCATCCGCTTCTCCTTGGATCTAGAACGGGATTTCGTCCGCTTCTCCTTGGATCTAGAACGGGATTTCTCCTTAGTTCTTGATCGCTTGTGACTCGTTTCACGTACCTTCTCTTTCTCTGCCGAGGGAGACCGGGATTTTGCCTGTTTCTCCTTTGATTTAGAACGGGATTTTGTTCGCATTTCCCTTGTCCGGGAACGGGATCTCTCAACGGTTGGGGATCTCTCTCGCTTGCTGCTTCGTTCTCGGGATTTCTCCTTCTTTGGTGATTTCTCCTTAGATTTGGATACGGAGCGTTCTTTCGTTTTTGACCTCCGGAACTCTTCAGGGGTATGTGACCGAGGATTCTCTCTTGTTCTAGATCTTGTCTTTCTATCTTTAGTATGTGATTTCCCTCGACTCCTAGACCGGCTTCTCCTCCTAGCGTCACGAGATCTGGACCGTCTTCTTTCTTTAGATTTAGACCGTTTTCTATCCCGAGACCTAGAAGTAGACCTCTTTCGAGATCTGCTGTCTACAGAGGATGATCTCCTACGGGAAGGGTAAGACGTGCTCCTAGATCGGTGTCTCCGTTTACTCCTCTTCCTGCTGCGAGACCTGCTCCGAGACCTGCTGCGAGACCTACTGCCCCTTCTTGAGGATGAGCGATTCAGAGCGGGGTGGAGGAGTGGGTTCCTTTACCGGTGGGGTTGGGCTGTGGTTTCCATCTAGATCGTACCTAGGAAAAAAGGGGGTCAAATATCATCGACTACCCAACTTATGATATTGATAATGAACTAATAATAATATTACCAGCCCATAACTAACCTTCCGACGTCCTCCTCCTCATCCTCAAAGTGCTGTACAAGGGGCTGCCCCTTAGTCTCACTATCCACACTCTCGAACATCACTATCTTGGTGAGCTGGTTCTGGGGTCTCAGTACGGTCCCCCAGTGGTGTTCCCTGTGGCTCTGGTGTCCCCACTGCAGTAGCTCCCCTCCATGTATACTGGTGTCTGGGGTTTTAGTTGAAGTCAGAGTTAGATCCTCCTCCTCCTCCATCTCCACTTGGGGCTGTTGATCGATCTGCTCTGTTGGATGCTGCTCCTCCTGTAAACAATATAGGTTAGAGAACATGATGTGTTTCAAGATAATTGTAAATAATGTCAGTTTGTCTGTACAGCACACTACAGAAGCATTATCATGTGATATAAGCATGAGACCCTGTGTGCTATTAATAGTATTGAGTGCTACTGACAATATAGAAGTTGCTGTCTTTGTGTGTCTGTACTGTACACTCAAAAACACACGAGGCTGAGAGCACTCAGTAGAGCTACCTCAACTGATAAATACACACACCAACATCCTCTACCACATGTGAAGGATCTAACCACAACACTCATTACTCACCTCTACTCCTTCCTCTTCTCCCTCGCTGTCATTCAAGGCACTCCTCCTCTGTACAGCTGGTGTTGCTCTCATCTTGATGGGTGCTACATTCAACTTCACACGACTCTTTCTACACTCCTGGAGTAGAGTTTAAAATGAATATCCCCTGATATTGTGAAAGTTCCCAGAGATCAAGCAGAAAAAGGGAAACTCTGGTCCTATTCAGCTGAAACACTTGCCATGACACTGACCTGTATCAGAAACTGGTAGTAATCGTGGTTGGGATTTCCTGGGATAACAAATGAAAATCGAGGATCCTTCTTTTGAAGGACTTTCCTCTCGAAGGAGTCCCCGTTTTTGACGACGTACTCCGCCAGTTTGGTGATGATGGACTTGGTTTCAGGGTCGGGGGAAGGTGGCCTATCACACGTGTCTACCTCACTGTAGTCCTCTGTTAGGGGAACTCTGGGGAGAGGAATGATGGTGTGTTGTAGATCTAACGGACAAATAGAGAACACTTGGCCGGGAGAGAGAACTTTTGACTAATATGTAATTTACGGACAATTGAGAACTAAATCCCAGCTCCCTCTGCACTTACTCCTCTTCAGGGGGTGGAGGGGGAGGAAGAGTGGGGAGGGTGAATCCATCATATCCAGTAGGGGGTACAAGTAGTTGGGGGTAACCAGGAGCAGGGGGAGGGAGGGCCACAAACCCTGCCATTATTAGGTACTGAATCGTTTCTGAAAGAGGGCAATTGGAAATGTTTTCACAGGGGTGATTGGAACAACTTGATACAAATTGAAACATTGAAACTAATTGATTCCTAACCTGGGCTAGTTCCGACTGGTACTGTAATTGGTTTGCTCATTCCGCTCAGCATGCGCTTCAAGTTGGGCTCCATGTGATTATAGCTCCCTTCCTCCTCCTTCTCCTCCTCGCTCTCACTGTCACTAGCAGCACCGTATGCAGAGAGTGCCGCCAGACCCCCTCCTCCATCACCCCCATTAGTGGTAGGGGCTGGTGGAGGTGGTGGGATGAGGCCGTTATTGTTGAAGTTCTGTGCTGCATAACCCTGTTGTACAGCCTCTCTGTTAAATGGTGGTTCAGGGGGGAGGAGGTGCTACCACTGGCTGGACCACAATGGGCTGTTGTTGTACAGGTGGTGGTGGTGGTGGTTTTGGTTTAGCCTCCGATTTCACGACAATAACTTTGCACTTTATAGCGCTAAGTACGTGCTTATAAAACGGATTCAACTCATTTCCAGGTTCCAGAAATTGAAACTGTGGATTGTCCTTCTGTTTGGTCCGAATTACAATCTCAGTTTGGAGGTTGGAGGTACTGAGAAAAGCAGCTGCTTTCTCAATTATCTTGTAGTGCTTCTGTGTCTGAGGCTGAAAGAGATAACATGTCGTTAGCTAACTGGAGAACAATCACAAACTAGTTATTATTATATTGAGTGTAACATGGGGATTGGGGTGGGTGGCTTATAAAGATGCACTTACTGCGAGCATCCCATCAGGTAGAGCTAGCTCCTTTGCTGGTACATACACATCATCCTCCGAGGCAACTACTGGTAACGAAACTGAAATAATTGAAATTAGAAATCTTGCAAAACATAACATGACATACATGACATCCTATAATTAACCGACACGTGTTAACTTACCCTGTGCTTTTCCGTAGCTAAAATTAACTTGTTCATACGATCCACCCGATCCCTTGCTGCTTTTAAACCTCTTCTCTTCTTCCTCTGAGGGGGGGGGGGGGTTAACATGTCATTAACCAGTGTACTATTTTATTTGAAACGTGTCACAACAATTATAGTCCGACTTGTCACATAACAGAGAAATGTGAAGAATACAACGTATTTCTCTTACCAAGATAAGCCTCAAATTCTAGTTCATCGATAGTGAGGAACATGTAACGTTCCTTATCAAGTTCTACAGCTAGTTTGTGCTCAGTGACTATCAACATCTGTTTCATTCTTTCGTAGTCCGAAATCGGCCTCACTGTACAGGTGGCCTCGACATCGTACCTAGGGAGAAAGATAGTAGAAACAGAAAACAGATCTACGACATGGGGGGTGGGTCTAGACTGCAGCATACACGACATGAAATTGTGTAGTTGTTTTCACTTACCGATCAATCATGTTGGTGGTGTCTCCCATCCACGGTATAAGTGTAACCCCCTCCTTGACACTGATGAAGTTCTCCGGGTCATCGAAGAGAGTGCAGCCGGAGGCGTTAACTTGTAGTTCATAATTTTCAGATGACATAATGTAACATCACATGTGACACCTGGGCAAGGCAGGGTGACGGCTCTCATGAGAAATTGGAATAATGATCTTGAATCTTTCAGTCTATTTCTTCTTTCTGGGGCTTGGTTTCTTCGGGTTGAAGCGGGCTTCTGAGTAAGACACAGGTAGACCTCCTTTTTACGGAGAGTCTAGAAATTATACAAGACACATGTTCAATATCTCTTATTCTCACAACACTTTAAAACATTTTCTCCCTCAACAAACAACTCTGAAACTCCATCGTAGGCGAAACTCCGTTTTTAGGAAGCGGTTTCCACTGTTCGTAACTTGTAACAGAACAATCCATGCCTGGGAAAAGGATGTTAGACACTTGAAATAACATTTTTTACGTAAAATGATGGTCTAAGGATAGAATTTTGTAGGGTTTTTGTGGGCGAAAAGAGTGAAACGCTATCAGAAATTTAAACACAAAAGTGAAAAGTTTCGTGAATCTCGTTTTGGTTGGTAAATTTCTCAATTTATTTTCCTGCAGCGTCAACTGCAATATATTCGCGCGTTACGTTTTTTTTTGCGCGCGATGCATCGTATGTTCATCGAAAAAGTCTTATGAAAAAGTTTGGAATGAAACAAAATATTCGCCTGATTTTTTTCAGTGCTTTTTTTACGTCCACAAAAACGTTCTGACCTCTGCACCAAAGGAGATATCCTTATTTGATTGCTATTTTACCATCAAAGCAAATCACCGGAATCTCAGAGTTAACCATGGCTGCATCGAAACCAGTACAAATCCAGGCTATCCAGACCAATGCGTTCAGCAAGCATGAAATCTTTACCAAACTGATCAGTGCGGGCACTGCAGCCTGTGTCGCTGAGGCCATCACTTTGCCCATGGATTGCGCTAAGATCAAGCTTCAGGTAAATAGGACTTTCTGCTTAAAAAGTGGGTTATTTCACTGCAGGAGTTTAAACATACTTCCCTTAGGTGGAAGGAGGCACGCTCTTCAGCACTGTGAGGACGATTGCTATGAATGACGGAGCTAAGGGTTTCTTCCGAGGTCTGATCCCCGGACTCCACCGTCAACTAGGATTCTGTACCATCCGCCTGGGTCTCTATGACACGACAAAGGCCTTTTACATTGAGGTGTGCCTCTCATATTTTGTAGCAATAGATAAAGGGTTGCCGACGGGTGTGTAACCCATTCTTTTTAGAACACCTCACTGAATGAGGGATTGCCGTTGAGGTTTGCTGCAGGAATATCAACAGCAGTGGCGGCTGTGTGCTGTGCTCAACCTACCGAGGTAATTTCTAGAAAATGCAGTCACGAACCAATTAACCACTTATCACGTTGACTCTAATATTTACGACCAATTAATTAACCTCGTTATCTCAGCTCCGTTATTACTTCTTTTTCGGACCTGTTAACAGATGCGTGTTGTATACAAACGTAATGCAGTGTAATGCACAATACAATTACACACACCTGTGAGAGCACGGTGTATTTAAAACTCTGATCGTTCTGACCATTCTTTCTTTGCAGGTAGTAAAGATAAGGATGCAAGCTGCAAAGGCAGGAACAGCTCGATATGCCGGAACTATGGCTGCCTACTACAACATCGCTGTGACAGAGGGTGCCAGGGGGCTCTGGTCTGGTCTGGGACCTAGTATTGTCAGGTATATAATACTGTTTGTCTGTTTGAACGTCTGTTTGTGTGTCTGTAGTTCTGTTATACACCTCTCAGTGTATTACTGCAGCACTTTTGAGGATTCTTTCTTCTCTCAAGCTCAATTTTTGTAACGGTGGTATGAGGGGTGAAACTCAATATTTGAAACAAGTTTGTGTGTGATAAACGAATTACCGAGTTTATTCTTCCTTGACCACAGTGACCCTATCCTCTGTAGTCTGTACATCGAGAGGGGTAACTGATATGTACAAAACTGCAATGTATACTGCGATATTAATGCTCGCATGTCTCTCCCCCTCTCTCTCACACACATCCCCAGCTCTACTTTTATTATAGCCAAACCCGGATGTAACTCACCCAATTCACGATTAGTACATTGATACTAAAGAAAGTGTCTAAACTTGCAATGTCTGTCTGTCGTCTGAGTGTCCAGTGTGTTCGAGAACTGAGTACAGTAGTCACTAGATTAGACGAGAGTTTCTGTGGAGCTGCATGAGTTGACATGCATGTCATGAGAAGAAGTCACACAGTCCATCTCACACAGTCCATCTCACACCTACCTGATACTCACTGTGTAGTTTACACTCTTTTCACTTCATCCCCACTTCATAGATCACAACTGTGTGCTAATTACAGTTACGTAATTAATCGTTACATCTTGATCGTTACATCTTGATCCGAGATGATCAATGATCCTGTGTTCTCACTATATTCTGTCTGGTTTACACAGATTACTGCAAAATGCAGCATTGCAGTCATGAATTTCTGTCCGTGACGTTTTAGATAAATTCATTGCACCATTATTAGGCCACAAGATTATCTTTTTATCACGAAAATTTAATGAATGATGCAAAAAATACCTCCTCCCACCTCCTCATATGCTGTTTTTCAGAATTCTCTGTGTCGCTGCCTGTAATTCAATATTCCCCCACGGCTATCACTCATTAGTCTCACTTTGCGTCACGAGGAAAAGAGATAAAACCCCGGAAGGGTCACTTCAAATGAGATTTATACTTCCTACATTCCTTCCACAATATATTATATCGCTATCAATGTTTATATAACCTCCAGGCATATTGTTTTTTAAACTCCTCCAGTCTCCTCAATGTCCTACCAAATAACATAATTCCTTTCCCTCCCTCCCCAGACTACATATATTTTCCCAAATCCCAACAACATCACTCCCTCCCTAATATCACCTCCCCCTCTAAACATCACCCTCTCTAAAAAATTCTTCCTCGCCAACAACATCACTCCCTCCCTAATATCACCTCCCCCTCTAAACAACATCTCCCCTCCCCAACACCAACTCACCCTCTAAACATCATCTCCCCCTCTAAACATCACCTCCCCCTCCCTAATATCACCTCCCCCTCTAAACAACATCTCCCCTCCCCAACACCAACTCACCCTCTAAACATCATCTCCCCCTCTAAACATCACCTCCCCCTCCCTAATATCACCTCCCCCTCTAAACACCATCACCCCCTCCCCAACACCAACTCACCCTCTAAACAACATCTCCCCCTCCCCAGGTTGTCCATCTGTAACATTGGAGAAGTTGTCACGTACGACTCTGTGAAACAAGCCATGTTGAAACGCCACCTAATGCGAGATGCCTTCCCCCTCCATGTGTTTGCTGCTGTGTGTGCTGGGTTCGTTACCACTACCCTCACCTCTCCCGTGGACGTAGTGAAGACCACCTACGTGAACAGTGCCCCCGGAACATATAGTGGAGCTGTTGGATGTGCCAGAGATCTTGCTAGGACAGGCGGCTTCAAGGTCTTTTATAAAGGGTGAGTGTTTATACACGCAGTCTGAACCAGACAAATCTGCAGCTCATATGATCACGCAGATTGGATTAGGTGCTCTATATTTGTATTATATTCTGAATTGTGAATTGCATTTCGTGGGAACCTAATGAGATCATGAAAACTATATTATATTGGAGGTTTGCCAGAGATCGGTGCTAGCTGGTATACCATGGTACAACACACGTAATGTTGTTTCATCACTCTATTGTGACGTTAGATAACTCATGCAGTGTTGTTATTGTTTTATTGTTATAATCATCTCAAGATACAATAAATTAATTGTGCCCCATTAAACTTAACTGTGCCCCACCCAACAGAATAATGCACACACTCTATCATGAGATGTGCGGGGGCTCATGAGGCACATATGGAGGACACACCCCATTCTTTAAAATAAATTATACTACGTAATCATTCAAAGTTAACAATTAATAGCATCAACATAGTATATACAGGTTTTATTATATAGCTAATCCCCCCCTCCCCAAGGTGCGTACCAAGTTTTTTGAGGATTACTGGGTGGAATTTGATCATGTTCATCTCCTACGAGCAGCTCAGAAAGATTGTCTCAAAACAACTCAGCGCCTACTAACTTGGACAAGGAATATGGAAATCCTTTTGGGGAAAATTAAAAACTTTTTATAGAGAAAACTGATAAATTTTTACTCTCTATTGCTCAGAGACAGAAAAACTGTTGTGTATCTTTTATTGGAAATAGGTTTGAACGAATGTGTAGAAAGATTTTTGTTGTAAGAGGTTGTGAGAGGTTGGTCTGGGTTTAGCTGCCCTATAAATTTTTACATGCCCATTGGGGTTTAGTGGTGTGTGATGGATGTGTGTGATGGATGTGTGGCAAATGTGACGGGGTGTTACATGTACTGTTTGAGACAGAGAAATCATTTTTAACTTTAAGTTTTACTGTTTGAAATATGTTTAATATAGACATAATGAGACTGTTGAGATTTGTTTTAGAGACTTGGTGAGACTGTGTTTGCTTAGGTTATCCTGCAACCCTTAAATGAACAATGTTTTTCTTTTTGCAAGTTTATTCAGGAGCAGTGCAACATAAACAATTGTATGGATATCCCTGCATAACCCTCTGGTACAGGTGGGTTTGAAAGAATCTAAGAATATACATGCGTATAATACATCATACATGTTGACTGTTGAACTGACAGCCTGCAAAGCCAGGATTGAGCAGTAGGGTGAGATCACAACTACAAGACGTTGGCAATCATAATATGAACTCTGATTCTGAAACTGATCTTCCAGTTCCACATAATATGAAGCTAACTCATAAACTATTGGATATCATCCAAAAGTCTCTCTCACTCTTTTCCCTTCAAGCGGCACTACAGCTGCAGACAGCTTCTTATTGAATTTCTCAAGCGATAGGTATGAAACCTTGAAAACGGTATTGGCCTTGGGCTGACAGAAAGAGTATGTACATATCAGGGTAAATTTAGCTCACTTTGTCAAATGTCATGTGGCAAAGATCAGGTTGGGCGCTACAGTGGTAGTACAAGTTCTGGTGGGAGGTTTCTTCGGTAAACGAAAATTGAATTTACAGGGGAGGGGGTCTCGGGACTCAATAACCACGCTTTTATTCCATAATCAGACTCCCTCTGATTCCCTCAAGAAAATGTTGTAATTATTAATTTGCTCTTACATCAATGTCACAAGCACCACTGTTCATCAAATGCGGGTGTGGCCTGTGTGTGTTGGGTGAAACTGCACATGTGTTTATAACACTGATCCTTCATGACCCACCTCGCTATGTTTTGTTTGTAACGCGCGGTACCAGACTTGTGATAGTGTGCGCGCTGAAACCTCGACCATGTGACAACACCAGGCGATGGTGTGATCTTGTCAGCGTGGTCAGTGGACGTCGTATCAGGTGATTAAAATAGACTATGATTGAGCCAGAGATAGACCTAAAGTAATCTTAAAAACTTGATAAGATTCCTAGATGCGTTCAATAAAAATTCATTTAATTTTAACTGAAATCCCGTCTGGCAAGTTTCACTTTAGTTTACTCCCCAGGTGGTGAAATTTGGAAGCATGAAGCGCGTAATTTATTTGCGCGCTACTGCTGCGCGCACATAATATTAGTTTTTATTTTATTTCGGGAGTTGAGTTTTTTCATCACGTTTTTTTGCCCAAAAATTGAAAAGCGTTGAAAAGCGCTGCCTTATCCCGCGCTGCGCGTGGCGCAGAACTATCGGGGGCCAGCAACGTTTGCCAATGAAAAGCGCTGCCTTATCCCGGGGGCCAGCAACGTTTGCCAAGCCCGAACCAACCTTGAAAATTGAAAAGCGTTTCCTTATCCCAGATCCCCCTATCGGGGGCCAGCGGCGTTTGCCAACCTTGAAAAGCGCTGTCTTATCCTAATGGCTTATTTACAATATGCCCAGCATATGCCAAAAACGACCTCCAAAAGCGAGAATAATGAGCAGTTATCCCGATTGTTGAGATCCGTAAAAAGTTCGAAGGCCTCCAGTCTCCAGAAGACACGCAGCTCAGAATGCTCACCACAGCATGGGATGCCAGTACCCATCATACAAGACACCCCGGCATTACACATGATACTGGGTATCTTACGCATGATATCAGGGTGTCTCCTGCTATTGGTTGCTGTTTTCTTATGATGTGTTTCTCCTGTGTGTCTCCTGGAGGCCTTTGAACTTTATACTGGTCGAAATAGTGCAAGTGGGCTTTGTTACAAAATGCCCAAAATTAAGCATTTTGTACCACCGTCCCACCATTTCTCTACCAATCTTGAATCTGCTCAATCTTGATGGAAGCTCAGCGCTCACCCCTGGGTGAAATAGGCGACGATCCTCACATGCATTTTAGTCGGGTTATCACCAGAGTTTAAACGATCTCTAGCGACCCTTCAAACCACCAGGAGACACACCAGGTTTACAACTAGTAGACCGTGCCCTGGTTTACGGTATATAAGTCCTATGTTATATTGAATACGAGTATACCCCCTGGACGGACCCTGATTGACCAGCAATGCCTCCCGGTCTTTTGATCCCTTTGGGAATTCGAGTGTTCCATAACTTTGCCCAAGGAATAGTTTTGAGACAGTGGTGACTGGTGCTCCGTCGTATTGGCTGCCCACATAAAGCGTTGTCTAAGAAGCGGTTTTTGACGTCTAAGACGCAGTACGCTGACATTGAATACTTTTTCAAGGGTCTTGGGCCCCGTCGTGGGCGGCGCTGTGCGTGTGGCCAATATGACACAGCACCATGATATTTCCAAATACATCTGTGTTATAATTTGGGATACACTACTGATATGACATAAATACTGACTTGCTCATTTCAATTTTATTATTCTGGCTGCTTAACAAAATATAGCTGGTTTTGTTATGTTCTAACCCTCCTTTACATTTGTAAATGCAGTACACGGAATAGGTCGGTATACAAATACCCTAGACTGTGTTTCGCGGGCGGGGCACGCAAAACAGAGTCTAGCTAGGCAAAGCTGGTTGTGATCATAGCAACCGGGCCCCGAAAGTTCATAATTTCGCATGTTTTTTGTGACCACGGCTATCCACCAAACTTTTGAGGAGGGATGTTGTCTTGGATTGTTACTCGGTTTTATACCGTTTTAGGGAGGGCAAAGGGAGATGTCAGCTGTTGGGAGCGTTATATTGGATGAGATCCCATCAACTTCTCGTGACAGCCAGCCAGGTATACTAGTTATTAGTTATACTAAAACATGTTACATAGAACTCTTTTCAGAGCCTCTCGAATTAAACCGCGTTATTGTTATTGTCATGTTTTCAGAGTTGGTGTTCGAGCGAGATAAGATCGCTGAAAGTGCGGGAAGCAGTGATTTGAAGAATTTAGATGTCCAAGTTTATGATCAATCTATTTTGGAACGGGCCGTCACCGAACAGGTAGGCAGTTTAATTAGCAGCTGTGTTCAACTGGCAAAACACTGTAGTACGAACAGGACACGATTTAGTTAGATAAACTGTTCCCCTCGTTTAGTAACCAACTGTTCCCCTCGTTTAGTAACTAACTGTTCCCCTCATTTAGTAACTAACTGTTCCCCTCGTTTAGTAACTAACTGTTCCCCTCGTTTAGTAACTAACTGTTCCCCTCGTTTAGTAACTAACTGTTCCCCTCGTTCAGTAACTAACTGTTCCCCTCGTTTAGTAACTAACTGTTCCCCTCGTTTAGTAACCAACTGTTCCCCTCGTTCAGTAACTAACTGTTCCCCCCGTTTAGTAACTAACTGTTCCCCCCGTTTAGTAACTAACTGTTCCCCTCGTTTAGTAACCAACTGTTCCCCTCGTTCAGTAACTAACTGTTCCCCCCGTTTAGTAACTAACTGTTCCCCCTTGTTTTAGGCTGAAGCGGCAATAGCTCGAGCAGAGAAGCATCAAAAGATTCGATTCCTAAGGGAAGATATCAGCAAAGTTAGGATGGAGTTTACAAAGTTAAAGGAAAAGATTGGTGCTCTGAGCTATAAACTAGAAAGTTATAGAGACTATGGAACTCGCAACATCTATTATGAAGGTAGGTTAGCCCCATTGTAGTATGCTTTATGGGGAAGTTTAGTTTTCTCCTTCCGGCGACCGACAAAATGAGAGAAGGGTTCTAAACTTTCTCACTCATTATGCGGCTAATAAACAATTAACCGATACTTATTCTCCATTATTATACAAGTTGCTGTGTTTAGAGACGTTGAAAGAGAAGAAAGAGCTGCAAGACAAGTTACCTCGCGTTATAAAACAACGTCGCTACTTGGAACACGAGTTAGAGAAACTAGAGGGATCTTCTTACCATGCCCCTCCCAACCTTCACTATCCTGACGAGATAGGACCAGTTGGAACAAGAACAACCGCCCCTCCCTCCAGATACTCTGTTCCTAAACCAACTCCTAAACCCCGCCGTCCTCCCACTCCTCCCAGAATCATCAAGTAACTAACGGGGTTTAACATTTGTAGCGCGCCGCGTCCCTCTTCTGTAAGAAGTGGATAGTGTCAGCGTGGGTTACGTTTGTGTGTTTGTTCGTTAGCGGATTTTCCGACTGTGGTCACCATTCCGCCCCTTTTTACAGAGAGGATCAGGGATTTCTCCAGTCCCTATCGAAGGGGAAGGAATCTAAGGAAGACAAGATGAAGTTTCAGTCAGCACTGTACCGGGATCCCTTTGAAGCAAAGTACGCGGAATACATCAAGGAACGTTAGTATATCAACTAGTAGTTCTATCTATAGATAGTTCTGTCTACAGCTAGTCGTTATGGTATTAGTAACTAACTGTTATCCAACTTCCCAGAGCTGAGAGAGAAGGGTTCAGAGAAACTGTTAGAATACCATGATCCTGACCACGGTTCTGACACTGAGTTTGAGGATCCTGATATGGATATTATAGAGGAACACACTGCTAAAAGGGCTACAGAGGAGATAGACTCTGAGGATGAAACTACCCAGCCTGCTACAGGTTAGTAGTGTGTTGTTGTGTGTTGCCACAGTGTGATTATTAGCAACTCTTACAGAAGGGGAGCCACCCAGTCAGGCGGGTAAGAGACGGAAACTAGAAACAACGAAAGATGATGGGGATCGAGCTGCCTACCAACTACGGTTATCCCAACTAACTAACACTCCACCTCGACTCCGCTGTATTAAAGGTAACCCTGATACGCTCATACACAATAATCCTCCTTGTTCTAACTTGTAGTTGCTAGTTCCCTCCTCCTTGTTCAAACTTCTAGTTGCAAGTTCATCCATGTTGCCCCTCTCTATCAGGAGATTTGAAGATGGAGCAGGGGACGTGGCGTAGGTTATACCGCTACCAACAAGCTGGGGTTAAGTGGCTATGGGAGTTACACAAACAGCAGTGTGGGGGTATTCTAGGAGACGAGATGGGACTGGGCAAGACCATTCAAATAGTCACATTTCTACAGGCGCTTGTTGTGAGTATATACAGGGTGGTTCAGAAACATGGAGCCACTTTGAGATAACTAAAGTGTCAATACAGTTCGCTCTCCGATGTACAGTGTAATTAAACACGTATTTTCACGGTCTATTGACTAGAAAAGGTGTCCCCTGAGGATTGAGATCGACAGAGAGTCACTCTTGCATAAAAATTATCAGCCTGTCAACTGACAGGGTAACACGTTGAAATTTTGATCCGTACAATAGAGAGAGGATTGTATTTTTCCAACTTTTATCTCCAAGTGGCTCCATGTTTCTGAACCACCCTGTACTATATAATATCTGTTAGTTACCGTTGATTATCTGTTAATTAATGCATGTCCAGTGTCAGATAATTAATAACTAACCCCCTATACAGGACTCAAATCAAGGAGTGCCGTGTCATAACCGGGGGAAGTTAGGACCAGTTCTAATAGTCTGTCCAACCACTGTGATGTATCAATGGGTGAAGGAGTTTCACACCTGGGCACCCCACTTCAGGGTAGGCGAATCCTTCACAACTCAGGGTCCTACACTGGGTCAGACAGGAAGAAGCTGATACACACAGTTGCCACGGGTAACTGGTGGGATACTAGTGACGTCATACTCTGGTATCAGGATATACAGGGAATATCTCCAGAGGTACACATGGGATTATGTGATACTGGATGAAGGACACAAGATCCGCAACCCCCACTCTGACTATCACAGGCACTTGTAAAGGAGTATGACTACATGTCATAGAATTATATTATCTGGTAGTCCCCATCCAGAACAATCTCCAGGAGCTGTGGAGTCTCTTTGATTTTGTGTTTCCTGGAAAGCTAGGGGATCTCCAGGTATTTCTAGAGGAGTTCTCAGTACCCATAACACAGGGTGGGTATAGTAACGCTACCAAGATACAGGTCCAGACTGCATACAAGTGTGCCTGTGTGTTAAGAGAAACTATTGGCCCCTACCTGCTGAGAAGACTAAAGGCTGATGTGAAGATTAACCTGCCAAGCAAGAACGAACAAGTATTGTTCTGTAAACTGACACCCCTTCAGGAAGAATTCTATACAAAGTTCCTCCGCTCAGAACAAGTTGGTAAAGATCCTGACCCACTCAACCCACTCTTTCGTGGGGCTGAATTTCCTCAAAAAGATATGTAATCACCCAGATATATACACAGGGGACCCTTCAGCCAGGATGGCCATGCAGGGGACTATCTCTGAAGTGGGGGAGACAGAGTATGGGGCTGTTGAGAGGTCTGGGAAGATGAAGGTGTTAGCTGAACTCCTCAAAGTTTGGAAGAAGCAGGGACACAGAGTGCTCCTCTTCACCCAAAGCCGCAAGATGCTGGCTATCTTTGTGAGGCATGTAGAGGGGTGCGGGTACAATTATCTGAAGATGGATGGAGGGACTGCTATAGGCAGCAGACAGGGTTTAATAAGTCGGTTCAATGGGGATGAGAGCTATTTTGTGTTCCTACTGACCACTAAAGTGGGTGGTCTGGGAGTCAACCTGACAGGTGCAGATCGCGTGGTAATATATGACCCAGATTGGAACCCATCCACAGATGTACAGGCCAGGGAGCGGTGCTGGAGGATAGGACAAACAAAGAATGTTACTATCTACCGACTACTGACATCTGGTACAGTGGAGGAAAAAATGTACCAAAGACAGATCTTCAAGACCTACCTGACTAACAAGATTCTAAAGGATCCTAAACAGTCTCGGTTCTTTAAAAACAATCAGCTACTAGATCTGTTTACCTATACCCCTGGTCACAAGTCCCTCTCCACAGAGACAGGGTCTATCTTCGCTCATAGAAACGTAGAGATCACGAAGAAGGAGGTGAAGGAGAGAGTGAAGAAACTGAAGACTGGGAAGGTGAGTGTTGAGGGGGAGGAGCCTGTCTGATCAGGTGGTGGGTGTCACTGAGTACAAACCACCCTGTCACCCAGATTGACACCACAGAAGATGATCATGACACCTTCACCCTGGCCAAGATATTCACCTTCAGCTAATGTGCACAGTGCCCTCCAGCATGATACTATAGTGGGGGACACCCACCAGGACATCTCTCTGATAGAGGAGGAGGCGGCCAAGGTGGCTAGTCAGGCCGCTAAAGCCCTCATAGAGAGTAGGAACAAGATGAGGAAGGAGGGGAAGGTGGCACGGTTTGGGAATGAGGGCTCAGCCAGTCTACTAAAGAGGATCAGGGAGAGAACTGGGAAAGAGGCAGCTCTGTCCCGAGGAGAAGAAGAAGAAGAATGTATCCCTGAATTTCTAAACTGAGAGATTTCATCATCTCTAAGAAAGGTGTCGTCACTACCAACCAGGTTATTGATGAGTTCCAGGACAAGATCAGTGTGCCGGACAATGCCGTCTTTAAGTCCCTTCTTATGGAACTGTGTGTGTTCAAGAGAGAGAACAAGATAGGGAAATGGTATCTTCGAGAGAAGTTCCAATCTTAGCTCTACCAAACAGTTTTTAATCGTAGTTTTAATTGTTTTATAATCTCTAGATGAGTGTGACCCTATGTATTACTAACAAATTCTCTACTTTGCTTTTTAAACAGCAGTTATTCTCTTCTGATGTAAATTATTATTTTTACAATTCGTTGCAGACATTATCTTTCACCCCTAACCCCCCACTCCCCACTCTACCCGTTTTCCATCTCCCCACCACAAGTCTATGCCCCTCTGATCCCACACTCCCTTCTAAATCTCCCTCCCCACTATATAGGTCTATGGGCGATGTCTGTAACTCCAGTGATACCAAGAATGAAGGCCCCAACTTCGACTCTGCATTTGCGGAGGCAGGAACAGCTCAAGAAGAGTTGTGCAGTACAGTCCCTAGCAGATGTTAGTATGACGTCAGCAAAGTGGGAGGTCCGGCAGCAGCTCCAGGACAGATACAGGGCTATGTTGTTGGATAATCTAGAGCTGAGTATAAAGAGAGGTGTGGAGCTGGACATGTGGAGATACACGTGTTATAATATTAATCAGTGTCATGCAGGCTCATCTCTCTAAAGGTGTGGGTGGAATGTACCGGGCCTTCCTCAACTCTAGCACTGGGTTCTTCTCCCAGTTGTTGAGGGAGCTTATGTGATGTTCACCACAGGAGGATCACAGCTATGCCCCGGTCCCGGTATCTAGGGTTGGTAGATGGGGCACATGATAGTAACTGCATGTAGAGGATCACTTCAAGTATATCTGTCACTTCTGTCTAGTGAAGTTGGGTGATATTGCCCGGTATAGTGGAGACAGTGAGTGTTCCAGGGCTTTCTATATCCAGGCTATCCAGGTGAAACCTCTCAACGGACAACCCTATAACCAGCTGGCTATACTGAGCTCCAACGAGAAGAGTGCCGTAGAGACCCTCTATCTACATGTTAGGAGTGTAGCTCTCAGCTTCCCATTCCCCGCTGGACAGGCTAATCTGAGCAACTGGCTACTGAAGTGTATCTCTGACACAAAGACAGGACGGCAGGACACCCTTCAGAGTAACTTCCTTTATATTGTGTTCCGGGTATTGAACGAGAGAGAACCCATGACACTCCCTGATCTGTGTGCTGACTTCCTAGAGGCGGTCAAGTCCAGGATTGAGGTAGTTTCCCCACCCTGTACTGAGCTGTTTGTGAAACTGTGCACCATTCTAATGTATGTGTACAATCAGTGTGCTGGTAAGGGTAACGACTACAGTCGGGCTGTGTATGGGCTGCTGTTTGAGTTCATGTCAGTGTTAGTATCTGTAATGGAGGAGGCCCCCTCCACTGCCCCTAAACTCCTGCCCACTCTGACACTGCTGTCCCACTGGGTCCCCCTGGTCTACCAGAGAGATATGGATGAACTAGTGCCGGTGGGTCTCTGGTCCGATCTAAACAGCTATGTGCGGGCCCAGCCTCGTGAGGGAGAGGAGTGGGAGGCCAGGGCGGTTACTGAGGAGGAGGAACTTAGGGCCTTTGAGCCCCTCAGGATGGTACTAAATCACCTTGGTAGCCGGGACAAGAATGCAGGGTCAGGTGTCAGGGTGTGTAGGTTGAGAAAGTTGCTGCACTGGGCAGCAGTGAAGGGTATAGTGTCTACATGAACAGGAGCTGGTGATGGGCGCTACAAAGTCTCTCACACTAGACACTACCACACAGTTTGGTAAACCCTAATCTACCCATCTCCCCCATGTATCTTCCTTATCAAATGGTACCGGGTGGCCCCATCCCTGCACCATACCCAATGAACCCTGAGACGGCAGCCCCCTCCACCCTCCTTCAGAATGAACCCTGACTCCCCCTTTGTAGCCCCGGAACCACGGCGTGCCTCCTTCATGAGGCAGTTCCCCTCTGTCATGTACCACACCCCGGAGGCGGTGGGTCTACAGGGTGTTCCCCACGACACGCCCCAGGAGCAACCTGACTACCAGAACTTCCTGCCTCCCATCCTATGTGCACTCCAAGTTCATGAGTAATGGTAAACAAGTTCATGGAGCCTGTAGAGCAACCCAGAATGATGGCCACACATCTACCTGATCAGAGGAACATGTACCGACCCAACCCTCCACCCCACCCCGTCTTCTCTCCAGCTATGCAACTACCAACTGGTGCTCGTAACACCCAACCAGCAGCCTCTCACTTTGCCAGGAACTTCCCCGTGACAGCGGCTGGAGAGCAGTTCCCAAATCTGATGGATAACGGAGTCCCTAAACCTGTGAAGGGTAAGGATGAGGATCTCTTTGTGAGCTCAGCCTCCCCCTTCTCCCTGGGTGCAACCCCCTGGACTAGTACCTCCGGGCCTATAGCTAGAGATCTGGACATCTGGCCTCTAACGGCAGAGGATCACGACTTGTCATCTCTTCACCAACTACTAAACGGTAAAAAGTGAGGGGACCTGAGAGTAGTGTCTTCAGAAGTTCAAATACAAGTAGAAGGAGCGTGACCTCATTGCGGGAAAGAAAAGACTAATGGGGTGCCCCTTTTAGCCTGAGAGATGATAGAAGAAAGAATGAGAGAGAGATTGACGGACTGTGTAGTAAGATAGAGAGATGAAGGAAGATAGAGAGGAAGAGAGAGAGAGAATGTTGTGTAATGAAAAAGTGGGCTTTTTATCACAATCTCAGTTTTAAACGTTCATCATTCTTAAATGATTTTTACACATTTTGCTATGTGCAAAATACTATTGGAGTGATATGTAATTGCCCTTGTGTGAGACGTGTCCAAGTGACTTCTTACTAAATCAACCTGTGTATATCTCTCCCATTACCTTCCCATCCCTCTTCGTTCTAACCCAGTATACCTCTATCTAGCCATGTTGTGTTTGAGACATCTCCAAAGAGGAACCAAGGAGTTAGCAGGGGGCAGTACAAGGCTCCTCTCATTACTCAAACCAACACTAAAGGAGAAGGTCAACAATGCTCTTCTACCCGCTGTGAGTGTTGTAGACGAAGTAGTGTGACAAAGAACAGTTTATTTTGAGTGGTGGACAAATAACAGTTGGTAGAATAACTGAATTGTAACACCCCCCCCCCCCCACCCCAGATTTATATGAAGAAGCATAACAAGCTCCCCTCTGAATTGGAGGACAGGCTGATGTTACGACAACAGTTCGCACGGAACACAATGGGTGAATCTCTGCTCAACTCAATCCAGACGAGCATGCTGAGGACTGACTATGTGAGGACACTTCACCTGCCTGATACACTGGGTAGCTATGTGACTATGTTGTCTCTACACAGCTACCCCATCCTAGTGAGACTCAAGCTGTTCTCTGCTGACGAGGTAGGGGGAGGTGGTTTGTTGTGTGGATCAAGGGAGAGAGAGGTGTTGTGTGGCTCACACTGGTTCTGTAGTTGTTGTTGTGATATTGCTCTGATAGTAGGGGATGGTTCATTCTAAATTATCCCCATTTTACAGGTACGGACTCTTCGTAAATCAATTCTGGTAACTAAAATGTTTGAGGATCTGAAGATCAGACTAAGAAGGAACAGAATGGATATGTACACTAATAGGAAGGCCCAAAACAACTACAATCAAACTCAACAAACCACCTACATGAGATTAGAGGAGGGACTCCTTTCTGGTGATGGCAAGGTGCACACCTAATAAAACGCCGTATATCTGATACAGCCACTTACTTTAAAACTTATTGTAATACCCCATAACATGTTCCAGGAGTTAGCCGGTGCGATAGCTAGAGTGCTGTACAGACAGACAGAGGGAGGGGAGTGCACTATGCAGCAGTTACATTTAGTATCTGAGTGGCTAATGGAGACACTAGATGTTCTACACTCATACTCAAATGTAGGTGCCCAATGATGATGATATAATGATCCCATTATCTCGACCACCCCATTGTTACACTATTTGAATAATGACCCCCCTGTGATCTCATGATCCCCCTATAACTCCCCTATATTATAAACTAACCCCACACTCTGTTCAGGAGGAGTTTACAGAGCTGTGTGTGTTTGGGGACGGGTTCTCATTCCCCTACCTGGGACACCTTCGACCCGAGAAACCTGACAAACTGTACACTCTAGAGGATGTAGAGGAACATGGGTTCCCAGAGCACCTCAAGGGTATTGCAATAACGGTGGGAGAGGAGGACAAGTTGTGAGGAGATACATGTGAACTGTCATTTGTTTGGAGAAGTAACGCAAAGATAAATCAAATTCCGTGGCCCCTTTCTGTGACCCTCTCCTATGTTTTGTGCGTTTTGTATTGTTTTGTTACTTCATCTTTTGGACATCCTTGATTTTTAATCGTCTCCTTCTCCCTCCAAGGACTCTCCTCCCCCAGTTACTATCCCTCCCTCTCTCCCTACTAAAACTTAATCCTCTCCCCCTACTAAACAACTAACCCTCCCCCTACTAAAACTAACCCCCTCCCTCCCTACTAAAACTAACCCTCCCTCCCACTTCTAGCCAGTATGACATCCCCAGCACCCACCAAGGAACAGCAGGAGTTCATCAGGAAACTTCAGACTGAGAGGGAGAAGCTCCAAGTGTTGTCTAAAGAATACCAGAAGTTCATCACAACACGACAACAGTTTGATGCTCAGCTAAACGAGAACGAGCTGGTTCTGAGCGAGTTCGGCAGGCTGAAGGATAATAGTGAGGTATTTAAACTGGTGGGACCCCTCCTGGTAAAACAAGAGGTACCAGAGGCAGTCAGCACGGTGAAGAAGAGGATCAACTTTATTAAGGGGGAGCTGGAGAGGTGTGATAAGAATATTACAGGAAGTGAAGAGAAGCAGGCCCGCTCCAGAGACGCCCTTGCTAAGATACAGCAGCAGTACCAAGCTAAGATGCAGGCTGCTGCGGCTGCTGCTGGGGGCGCTCCTCCTAGGAGCTGAGGGGACTGTCAGTGACTCAATTTTTCTTCTTTATTTGTGTAAAAGAGAAAGGGGAGAGAGAAGCTTGTATTTGTATAGACCACCCACTTCTCTCATCTTCCTTTTTGATAAGAATATTGGACAATATTTAATTTGTTTACAACTGGTTACAATTCATCCTTGGCATATATACTGCCCACTATACTGTCCCTCACGTGGTCTATATTCCTCTGCCACTCTGTATAGCTGACCCTTGTATTGCCATCACTATCCAGCTTACTAAACACCTCGTCACTCTGTAGTCTGGTGTTGAGTCGTCTGTTCTCCATTAACCAGTACCCCAGCTCCCTAGTGCTCAGTACCCCGTCCCTGTCTGTATCATGTAGCCCCAATAAGTTGGTAGAGCCATGTACTTTCTCACCTGTCAAGAGAAAGGGGGTGTGATGAACAGAGGGTCGGTGTTGGTGGGGATATTTCAGGGGCCCTAACTAGTTATATATACCTTGTGAGAACTTAGCACAGTCCTCTATTGATACCCCATATCGTGTACCGAGCAGCTCATACACAGACACTGTCCCGTCCCCATCCTCATCGTACCTATAGTAGTCACAGTTACACGACACACATTCCCTGGAAGCCTCTGTCAGAAAATTGGCCTCATTTTTATTAAATAAGAACCCGCGAGAATTGTGGTTGGCCCTGTGCCCTGGGGTTGGCCTGACAGGGAAGCCTCTAACTACCTACGTTTCAATAGTTTCCTGTACTAGAACACCCCTCATATGTTGGTATAGGTCAGGGTGTGCAAACGCCACAAACTCCTTGAATTCTATCACATCTCCCCCTGCTGCCTTCCACCTCCTGACACTGTTTCGAATACTAGACTCAACTATCCGATCCACAGTAGGAGCATCTGATGAGGCGGGTCTATTGTGGTAGATAGAGTGGCAAATGGGTCCAAATGTACTACCAAATGTATGAGTCACATACTCATCCCATGATACTTTTTGGTCCCTGGTGGGAGAGAATTGGGTTTGTGGTGGGTCGACTTCATAACCTGGTCCCAAGGCTCAAAAAGATTGGCCATCACACGCTCACTTGTTCTTGTCAAACATTGAAAATAGCTCCATTGCAGTTTTCCTGGCAAACTCAATGTCATGGTATATGAACCACGCTCCCAGTTCAGAGTCTGTCAGAACTCGGTCATCATTTGAGTCGATATCATCAAACACTCGCCGTATCTTGGTGGATGTTTGGCAGTATATTGGCAATAGGAGAACAACCAAGAGAAGCAACATAGTGTGTGTAGTGATAGGGAGAGAGACACTGTGTGTGTGAGAGAGAGAGAGAGGTACACAGTGGTCCATGAGGTACCCCGTGACGTATTATGTTTGAACGAGGGGCGCTTGTCAGAACACATGGACACAATTCTGAAGACCGCAAGTGAGGACATGCGTGCAGCAAATGCTGAAATTCTGTGCTTCCATTACAACAAATGCGCGCGGTGCTCGCCCCTCAACGATGAATGTATGTTTCGTTTCCCTTCTCTCCGGGGTTCCCACCATTTAATTGCCAAGTCATCCAGCCAGTCCTCCGCAGAGCGCTCGCTGGTAAATAGTGACAAACACGATCAAATTTGTTATTGTAAAACTGTAAAAATATATGATAATGATTGATAATAATTGATAATTAATTAATTTTATCACTGCGCTGGCAAGCGCAAAGGTGGCCCCATCCCCTCCCCCCTAAAACTTTTCCCGAAAAAGTGGGCCCGCTTGCCAACAGCGTAGATATAACAATTTTGAAGTTTTAGCCCATTTTGGCACTTTTCGACCCCTCCTAACTCCGGAACCAGATGAGCTAGGAGGCTGAAATTTGGTACTAAGAAGCTTCACATAGACCTCTACTGACGGTAAAAATTTCAAGTAGCTAACTCATTCAGGTCGCAAGTTATGACACCACCCCCAAAACAGAAAATTCAGTGTGGCGATAGGTATATATATAGATATATATAATATATATAGATATATATATAGATATATATATATAGACGCTTCACTGTGTAACACTTGTAGCCCGAACCATGCTAGCTAGAGACTTGAACCGAGTTTTATCCGTTAGCAAATCGTTCGGGGCATGCATTAGTTAAGGTTTCGAGTGAAAATGTCCACTATGACGGGCGTAATGACGTCACAAAGTGACGTCATTGAAAAATCTCAAACCAAATATTTTAAAACGCCTCTAGCACCCTCAAGACATTTTCCAATTCCTGATTTGACTTAAAATCGTTAGTGGCAAATTGTCTGAACTTTCAGATACTATATTGAAAATTTTTCTAACTTGTCATTTTCAGACCTTAAAACGCGTCGGAACTCAAAAATTTGATGTTAAAATCCACATAAAAACTCACATTTCGTGCAATAACTTCAGTTCTTGACTACCATGGCCTTTAAAACTTTACACACGTTTAGTGCTTCATTGGCCAAATAGTCTGTCATAATTTTTTTACGTCGACGTGACGTCACATGTGACGTCACGACGTCAAAACGACGTCGAATTTTGAAAATTTCGTCAAATCAGTTTCCTACAACCCAGGATACATTTGAATTACATTTGAACACTTTAGTTGACAATTAGCTTAGTTGTTTGAGGTCATAAATGACCTCAAACGACCAAAAAAGAATACAAATTTAGAGCAAAAACTAATTGAAATTAGTTCGCCAGAAAGGTGGCCCATTTTGAACTTAATCCTTCATTTCCGTCACCTTTGAGTTGAGGCTTCAAAGACATTGAGGCATCCGTAAACTTTTCCGCCTTCAACTCAAAGGTGACGGAAATGAAGGATTAAGTTCAAAATGGGCCACCTTTCTGGCGAACTAATTTCAATTAGTTTTTGCTCTAAATAAATGTTAAAATCATTATAAATTTGTAAAAAAGCAACCTGTGATTAAAAGCTGATTAGTGAAGGGAGGTCGGCTAATATCGGCCTTAAAGTTAGATTAACTGATTAAAAATAGTCCATTTTTAAGAAGAATGTTTCTCTAAAAACTGTTTCACGGCCTCAAGCCTAATGTGTTTGCCAATTCGCATCTCTGACAAAACTCTAACACACGACTTAGCATCTTTCACCGTTATCTCCTTCAACCTCTTATCGACCCTTCCTTCTAGTAGATGTTTAACTCTTAGATGTTTAACTCTTAAAAAAGATAAATACAATAATTTAAAAGCATAAGCATGAGATAACTCTCCAAACCACACTCTCGCTGGCTGTAAAGTTGCCTCTAAACAACTAATTGCTAACGACAAATCTCCTTCATTTTCTGCTGCACTGGCTAGCAAGGACATTAACAGTATTAGGTAACCATTGTCAACGTGGTAAATGTTCTTAATGGCAGTGACTACATCATATAACTCTTTATCTCTCAATCGACTCAATCGAGTGAGGGACATAGCGTCTTCAAAATAGGCAGATATGGGGGCAAGTAATTCATCTCTATTTATGGGTTGACCACACTCTTCACACTCTGTAAAACACATATAAACATAATCATTGCAGTTGGGGTTGGGACAGTTATAAGATGCTGTCAAGTTGATTCCAAATTTACACATCCGACAGTCACAGGTGAAGTGAAATGATTGAAGAAGAAACTTCTTTCGGTCAGGTGTATTTGGCCAGTATATTGGGTTGGGCCCATAATTGTGGAACACCTCCTCCCCTTTCCCAATGCTCTTAATGGCCACCATAGTCAACCGAGTCCCTTCATAATAAATCTTTGTGTTAGGTAAACAGGAGTGGTTGAACATCGTTAAGAAAGCGTACATTCCCCTGCCGATATGAGTCTCTTCCTCGGACACCTCAACCAAATCCTCAGTATTGCAGGGCAGGGTAGAGGCGACATGTTGGACTACATGTTCAATCTGAGATAGTTTATATCGAGTGTTTTTACCTTCCTGCTTGTCTGCTACAGCAAGTACAATCTTCTGGATATCGTCCTCTGAGATGGACTTCTGGGCAACAGGAGGCACGTTTAAAGCTGCCACAGCGTCAAATCCCCGCAGAAAGTTCTGGTCGTCCTCATCCCTATAAGGATCCCTCTGCCTCTCTTTAAACCCCTCTATAGTATACTCCAGGTCCTCCAGACAATACATCACTGTTTTGTAGCACAGGTTAGCCAGGTAGTTTTCCGATATCATCTCAGGTGCAGGACAGGATCCGCAGGTCCAGTTTCCCTCACCAGGTTCTAAACAGGTATTGCAGTGGGCTGGAGTTTTGCTGACTACAGATACAGGGTACTCGGCGATGAGATGAGAACCGGCCATAATATTGCCCACAGATACAACATGTCTTCCTTTCTCTGGAGTGTATACAACACGCAGACAGGGTAGTATAAATCCCATAGCCTAAACAGAGGAAATGGGTTAGTGGGAGGGAGAGGGTTTATGGGAGCAAGAGGGAGGGATGGAGATTGGAGAGAGAGGAAGGGCAGACGTAAACACCCGAGCTCTCCATTCAAATTATAATAAGGCAATTGAAATTGCACCATAATTAGACAAGGGATTGTGCGAGATATTTATTGAGTTTCATCCGGAAAACCTGAAAATCAGCTGCGACCCGACGGTAAACTATCAATAATAACGCTACATCAGCTTTGTTCAATCAGTGCAGCATGTCTTGGGGGCAATCAAGATAGGAAAAACTAAAGCACTCAAAAGTTATAAGTCTAGAAAATGCCCCTAGTGGACATTTACAACTTTAAAAAGAAATTCTTTTCATTTTTACCCGCTAGTAAGGTGTGACATTATTTATAGTCGAGCTGTAGTGTGTAGTATCATGAGTTGGATACACTTCCTTAAACTTCACCCAATTAACGCACTAATTGAGTGGTCTCATATATATTCGAAACCAGGTCTGATTACCCGGAAATCCTATCTCGTCTCTGAGACTAGATATTCCGGGTCAGGTAATACACAATCCCTGACTAATTATGGCCCAATTAACTTCTCTATAAAGATGCAGAGAGCTCGGGGTTTTCACAGTTGTTACCTCCTGCACATTCCTCCCATAATATATTCAAATGAATTAAATTCCAGCAACGTATACCTAGAGTCGCCTGATACTGTCTGACCAATGAGAATGAACAATGAGAATGAACAATTAAAAATATCCTTTAAAAAAATTCAAAAGTTAGTTAGATTCCAAAAATGCGTTCACTGCCTCAAGATCCTTATGTCTAGTTATTTGCAATTCTGAAAACAACTGGACGCACAATTTCCCATCGTTCACTATTGCTTCTCTCAAATTCTCATCAAGTTTTCCATTACTTTCTAGCCGTTTAATACGCAGGACAGTCAATCTTAACAATTTAATAGCAGTAGTGTATGATAACTGTCCACACCAGTGTTTCAAGATCTGTACAGCCCGCTCCATACACTCAATAGCTAAATCTAACTGTCCATCCCTCTCAGCTGCATTAGAGCACCGGTTCATAATGAACCCTAATTCTACATTGTCTGGGTGGTAAACATATCCCGCCATGGATACTGCATCTCTTAATCGTCTCCCACCTAATATGGGCAGGTGGGGGGAATGTAGAATGTCAAGACGTGCACACATCCCTCTCATATCTACAGGGACATCACAGTTTCTACAGTGTCCGGTGTTTGGGTCGAATGGGCCACTGCATGAGGGACATTTAAATGATATTGTTAAATCAGTTTCACTGCTACACACACTGCACTGACAGGCGAAGTCGTATTGTCGAGATAATGCCGCCCTCCTCTCCTCAGTAGACAATAGGATTGGGTCAGGTCCATAGTTGTGGAACACCTCCTGACCAGTGTAGATGGTATCTGTGGTAACCATGGTAACCTCCCCATCTCCCTTGAAGTAGACTCTTGTGTTGGGTTTACAGGAGTGGTTGAATAGTGCTAGAGAGGTATAGATGCCACTACCAATACGACCCTCCTTTAACTCACCATCCCCATCCACCCCCATCTCTGTAATCCCCTGTACATTACAACATAGCACTGAGAACACATGCCTCACAATGTGCTCCACCTCCTCACTACCAATATCATGTTTAACAGACTCAACAACAACCCTAACATCCTCCTTCTGTACCTCAATATCACGAGGGTACAGAGACGCTATACCCTTAAACCCACCAACAAATCCTTTTGAGCATGGAATCCTCTGACACTCTTTGAATCGTTCAAACGAATACTCTGGATCTGCTAGTACACGGAGAACTGTCCTGTAACACAAGTTAACAAGAGACTTCCCAGAAATAGGTAGAGAGGGAGAGGGGGGTCGTAGAGCGGGGGACTTGCTGATACCTGAGTAGGGGGCCTCTGATAGGATGGGGGTGTTGGGTGGTATTTTTGAGAGGGCTACAACATGCCGCCCCTTCTGAACTGTATATCTGACATCCAGTGAGGGCGATATCATACCTGGGAACATAATGATTAGAATAGTGGGTGGGTGTGGGTGGACAAGGAATATAGATCAATTAAAAAGTAATTGGTAGACGAATTTCATTAAATTAATAATGTCCAGATATTTACAAATAATAATAATAATACTCAAACTTATATCCTGCCCATATTCTACAGGGACAGCAGAGCTTTACAGATGCTGCCACTGAAAGAAACTCAGAGCAGTTAACTAACACTTGACCCAATTTAATAGACTACTAAAAAACGGTGGAAAATCCAAATTATCCGGCTCACATATGTGGGAAAACAGATTAGGCTCATAACAGACATAATTAGAAAAAAAAACTCGAAAAAGGCCACAGGTTAATTGTCACCACTGTCACTTGATTTTGTCTCCCAAACTTCTCAAATAATAGTATCTCTTACTGAGTCAATGTCTCTTTGTAGTTTCACACAGTTCAATACGCATCCTCTGCTCTTCCAAACTTGAATATAATGGTGGCCAGGAAGATACACAGGTTCTGGATAAAGAACCCAGTACCGGGGTAGGAGGGTTGCTTCTTCTTATAAACATAGTCACCAAACAGTATGAAACTAGCACCAATCAGACTAGCAAAAACACAGAGAAACCCAAACACCATCCATATCCGTGTACCTGCAGTTCCTAGTGCACCTGGTACATAGGCATCACCTCTCAGTTGGGAGTTAGATACAGCATTAACCATGAAGAGGCCGATAGTACCAAACACACCGCAGGACCAGTATGCTGGATTATAGTTGTGGGAGTCAATAGCACCAACATCAATAGCTATCCACCAGCCAATAGCAAAGAGACATCCTGCTACTATTGATGATATGACATTCCTGTTTTCTGATAGCCATTCTGTGTCAACACATCTTCCCAGTATTCCCTCGCAGTTGGTATTGTCTAAACACCCGCTCATCGCCTAGATAACGGGGGAGAGTGAGGGGGTATTATAATGAGAGGGGGATAATGGCATGGATAATTAGGGAGTTACATGTTTAGGGGGATTGGAGCGATAGTTAGGGGAGGGGGGCAAGGTTGAATAAAACGATAAAACTTTTCAAATTGGTAAAAGTTAACAACTGGTGTGTTTTACAAAGAAAAATATCATTACAAAAACAGAAAAATAAATATGCTTCAAAATATCTTCAGCTTCTTTTTATCTGAACGGAATTTTAGCTCATTTTCAACTGTCCTCTGTTTTCCCAAGAGTTTCTCGAGACTCTCCTTCTCTTCTCTCAACTTCACTCTCAAATGACTACAATAAGCCTCGTCTGTCCTTCTTCTCCCTAGAGCCAAGTTGAGATTCTTTATACGCTGTTTGCACTTGGAAATGTCCTGATCCAAACTCACACTCTTTACTCTCACACTCTTATCACACACCTTTCTAATAGGTTTCTTGTTCTTCCCCTTCTCCCTATCACCACCCTTATCCCTGTTCCTAGTGATAGCATCCAGTGTTGTAAACATAGAGGCTGCCTTCTGAATCTTAGCATTTGCAGTCTCTGTTTTCTCCTTCATTTTCCTCTCCAAGATAGCATTCAGTTTGTACACTGTTCTGATTAGTTTCCGCTCCCTAAGCTCCCTGACTCTATCCAGGGAGGCCCCAATGGGTATGATATCAATCTCTACAGGGTCTATCTTGCCCGTCCCGTGTCTTCCTAGACCCTCCCCAAACCTGTACCCCATTTTCACCATCATGCGAGACCCAAATGAGTTGGTGTGTTCCTCCCAACCTCCGAAGTTTAGCTTCTGTTCAGGTGCAGGTATGGGTACAAATGTAGCTCCTACATCATCCCCATCATCACTGTTGATCTCCTGAGTACCGGTCAGCGGGTAAACCTCATCATAACCCAGATCCATCTCCCTCCCCGATCCATCCAACTTGGCAGTTATATTACCCCCTCCAACCCCTGTAACTGTCCCAGGACTCCACAACCCAATCTCTGAGTTCTTACACAGGCACCTCCTGCCCGCCACGAACCCGTCAAAGTTGGGTTCCCGATAATCTCTCAGTTCTGAGATAGTAGTCTTGTGTCCATGGGAGTATCTGCAGGGATCATAGGTGCAGGTGGAGTTGAGGAACTGGTTACAAGGCACCATATCCTGTGAGGTAGGGGTCAGGAAAAGAAGGGTCACCTCTGCAGCACTGTCAGGATCATCAGGCATGTCGACAGAGAGGACAACACAGTTGTGCTGTTCTAGAGATCCCCAACTGGACTGATACATTATGGAACATTTCATTCCAATAAACGATTCCAAACCTTCCTCCTCTGTATCTTCTTCAACTATCTTCCTCCTCCTGCTGCTGTGTACTGTCATTCAGCTTTCTTAGCAGTTCATTCTTTTTCAGATTCATCAGTTCATTTTCTGTTAGTGATATGATCTCCTTAAGGTCTGTCTCTAGAGACTTGAGGTCGGAATTAGAGGGGTCTGCAGAGATAGCATCTTGTACTTGAGATAGCTGAGTGAGGTAAGTGGATAGAGTCACCTCCACCTCTTCAGACATACCTGATATGAGAGAGAGGGAGAGTTAGGTGATAATTGGGGAGGGGCTTGGGAAGCTAAGGGAAGGGCTGCAGTAAAAGACAGTTGTTTTTTCTGAAAGGAAAATAAAACGTTAAGAAAGTTCAATAATTTAGATAAAAAGTCCCTTGTCAGTCCCTGTCTCTATTCTGAATAAGCGGATATCACTTTCTTGGCCAGGCTTGATAGGTCGTTATATTTGGCGGCTAAGGTCAGATGACAGTACCTCCTCCAGAGCAGTGTTGGTGGACCCAGGGAGGGAGGGAGGGGTAACTTCCACCTTGGTAGATACCACGTGGAGCCTCTGACTCAGCTTGATGCACTCTCGGACATGGTGGGGACTGGGGTTATCAGCAGCAAGAAGGGTTGAGAGAAGGGAACCAACTGTAGTGAGAATCTTCTCTGAGTTAGATAGCACCTTAGGCGTCTGCGAAAGATAGGATCCTCTGTAGTAGTGATATAGCCTGCATCTTGGCAAAGAGTGTGATGTCAGAAGAGAGGTGTGACGTCACGTGTGACGTCACATCACCCCTCACATCTGGGAACCTCTCGATGACCTGGAAAATAACGTTCTTGTCCGATTTAGTGTTCTTGTTACTCAACAGATCCTGCAGAATCACCTGAAACACACCGAACACATCATCTGATTTTGTAGGTATCTTCCCTGTGTTGGATTTCCTTTTCTTCTTCTTAGGCTCTGGGTTGCTGAGATGTTTCTTACAGAGAAGGAAGAGAGTCTGAGTTGCCAGCTGCTGGATCTTTTTACTAGGACACTTCAACACAACCTTCTGCAGTTCCGGGATGACAGACTTCTTGGCCTCTGAGAAATCAACTGTCAGCTTCTCACTCTTGATAGCAAAGAGACCTTTGAAAATAGCCAGTATCCGGTCGTGAATAGGGCCCTCTGAGAGGGAGGGTTTCCCGGCGAGCCGCAATAGTGTAGGAACTACTGTCATGGTAGATGGTGTAAAGCCAACATCCTCTAATAAGATCTCAACAAAGTCTAGAATCTTCACTTGGAACTGGACCATCTTCACCTTCTTTACAGCCTTCTCTTTCTTAAACGCCTTCTCGTCCTTTCTAAACTGGATAAGAGTAGAGAGAGCTGGACCAAGTCGTTCATCCTCTTTCTTCAATTCCTCTTCATCTGCATCCCCTATTTCAATATCTTCAGATTCACCATCATCAATCGGATCGACAACCATCTCCTCTTCATCATCCAGATCTTCTTCACTGTCCTCTTCTTCATCTTCTTCATCTTCATCATCTTCACTATCTTCACTATCTTCATCATCCTCGTCTTCAGAAGCGATATCGTTTTCACTCTCTTCCCCCTCCTCTTCCTCTTCATCATCTTCCTCCTCTTCCTCTTCTTCCTCAGTTCCAGCACTGCTGAGAGCATCCATTATCAGTTGAATAGTTTCAGCGTCCAGCCCCTTACAGATAACTCTAAAGAGGGAGCTTGCAATCTTTCTGAGTAGGGCTGATTCATAGGATAGAATACTGATGAGGAGGTCTACAAAGACACCCCTCCAGTTCTCATCACTCTTGGTTTTCTGTTTCTCGTAACACTGATGTACATCATTGAGGATAGCATTAGCGTGACTCTGCTCTTCAAATAGTAACATGCCTGTGTGCAGGAAGAGCAGTTCAAATGCCCAGTCCTCCTCAGTCCTCTGCTCCAGTGCCTTTCCCTCCACCTCGTCTATCACAGACCAGAGAACTCTCCATTCATTCTCCTGAGTGATATCCACCAGCAGAGAGAGGCTGTCTGAAGTGACGAGGGAGATGGAACTACTGAGAAGATGGTAGACCCAATACCTCCCATCCTCAGCCAATCCAACACGAGGACTAGAAGGGACATTTGACAGAATCTTCAGACAAGTGTTGAACTTTGAGCGACACAGTTCTAAAGATTCCTTGGAAAGGGCAGGCTCTGGCACACTGACAAGAGGGAAGTCTGGCAGCGTCGATTTCACCTCGAAGAAGGACAGGACAAAGAGGAACTTGGTGACCTCGAACACGACCTTAGCTTGTGCTTGTCGAAGTACCTGTACCATCCATGTCAAACAGTCGCTTCGCAACTCTGCTGCTACTTTGTCTTCCTCCCCGGGCTGGCAGAGAATCTCCTGAAGTGGAGCACAGAACTTCTCACACTCCTCCGAGGGAACTGATGAAAATGCAGCAGTGAGAATCTGGTTGAAACAGGAGGCACGTCGTGGTTTCAGAGCCAGTATACCTTTCACCAGTGATAATTTGTTTTCTGTTGAGGTAAAACTGCAAACTCGCATTTTGATTTCGCTGGTGAGGAACCTGACACTCTCTGGTGACTGAGTGTGGGATTTCCCTAAAACTTCTGCCATGTGTTTTACCACGAATCCCTCAACCTTTTCTTCCCCTGTAGTCTTCACCAGATGAGACACGGTGAACATTACAGTGTTCTTGTTGTCTCCAGAGGGGACTACGTTAAAGAACACTTTAGCAGCTTTTTTCAAACTAAAATGTTTAGACTTCTGTAACGCACCCAGAATTGTATCGAGCTGGGGTCGAATTCTTTCTTCGCATACCAACTTCTGCAGAACTCCATTGATTTTCTCGTAGTTTTGAGGGTGATGAAGGTGGGAGAAGTTCCAGTGCTTTTTAACCAACTTGCTGACTAGAGCTGTATCCCTTAAATCGAAATAGGAGATGAGAGCAAGACGTTCTGTAGTACATCCAGGCCAGCCAAGTTTTAACTCCTCACTAAACAAGGGGAGAACTTTACTAAGATCTTCCACTGCATCCAGTACTTCAATAAGGACTTTGTACACAGTGTCTTTAATGGTGAGTTTTTGTTTCAGCAGGATTGATAACATCTCTGATATGACTTGAGATTGCAGTTCGGAGCTAACTAGCCGGCCAGATTTTAGTAGCGCAGCTGTACAGAAGACATAGCCCGCATAAAGATCTCTCACTTCTTTATGTGAAACATGTCCGCTGGGCAGGCAGTTCTCTCTGCAGTACTGCATAACATCTTCTGTTTTTAATGATTCGTGTTCACGGAGAAGGGATGTGAGGGCAACAGCAAAACCGCTTCTTGCTTGCTTTCTGTTGGAGGGAAGGCCTTTAACAAGCCGTTTCCAGGTGTAATCGAGTTGTTTGTCTTCTAGAGATCTGCCCATCAAGGTCTCGACACCAGCAACACAGCTATCTCGTCCCTCTGCGAGGTCAAAGAATACCTGCATCAAATCTCCTGACATTTTCCTAGGGGATATTAATGTAAGTGGAAGAAAAGAATTGATTTTAGAATAATACTACAAAAACACAGTATGCCTAGGGCAAGTTGAACAAAGACTAAACACAACACTCGAAAGTGGAAACCTCGACTGCTGAATGCTGATGCGAATGATAATAACGTAAAAAAGTTCTAAGGACGCCTGTCGCCTACGTCAGGTTGCGTGATGTAAGAGGCAGTTTTGCTGACCCTTGTATGCACCATATGACATGAATTGATCAAGTTTAGAGTTGCACTCGTGATGCGAGCTGTTACTGGTCAGGTCACGACTCAGGTGGTGCAAACTAAAACTTTTTCAGGCGTCGTATCTCCATTTATTGAAGAGATATATTGTTCTTGGATGCGTTAGAAAGCTCTTATTGAGTACGTTCTAACGCAGACGAGACCAAATGTCATCATCGCCCAGTGATAGGTCTGAAATTCGCAAATAGGTAACCAGGGACCAAAAAATCGCACTTCAAAAAACACTTCCGAGAAATTTTTACAGATCGAGAACCGCGACGGAAAACGTTAAAATCTGGGTGCCTTTCATTGCTAACAATTCGTAGTTTTAGCGCGCGCGCGACGGGTTAGGGCTATCCGTAAGGGTCTGGTTAGGGTTTGATTTAGGGTTATCGGTTAGGGCTATCGATTCTCTAACAGATACCGTTTAGTTTACTCAAATTGGCCATGTGGTTGCGTGGCTATAGCCGTTTGAAAAAAGTCGGTCTAAGTGTACTCTTTTGGTAGCGCGCACCTGTAAACAGGCTGCAAGACACCCAGATTATAATCGCGCCCAACCGCGACCGGGTGCGCGTCAGTTCAATTTGTTAGAGTTTGCGCTGCCAAAACGTTGTAAATGTAATTGTAAAATTTATTATTTGTAGGTCATGTTAGCTGTTTAATACGTTTTCAAGTTACCCAAAATGAATTTGGAACTCCTTGAATCGTTCGGAACGACCTACCCCGACGATGCTGACGGTTTTCTTGAGAGTGGGAGCATGACACTGACATGTGCCTTCAATCGTCATGGTTCTCTCCTTGCAGCCGGTTCAAATGATGGTTGTATTGTTATTTTCGACATAATTACACGTGGTATAGCCCGGAATTTTCAAGCCCATGTTCACCCAGTGTGTTCACTGAGTTGGAGTAGAAATGGGTTCAAGCTCCTTAGTGGGAGTATGGACTGGACAATTAGTGTATGGGAGGTATTGAAAGGGGAATGCCTCTACAGATACCGCTTTCCCTCGCCCATTTTGAGAGTACAATTCCACCCAATCCTACCCGACGTGTTCCTCGTCTGTCCAATGAAACTCCGGCCCGTTCTCCTAAAGATTGGAGGGGAGCAGAAACACATAACTTTTGATGAAGAGGGTGGTGAACAGAACATTTTTGCATCTTTTGATCGTCTGGGGAAGCGCATATTCACTGGCAACAGTAGAGGGAAGGTCCTTGTTTTTGAAGCAGATACTCTAAACCTCCTTACTTCATTTCAAGTAACCACTGGGTCCAGTACAACAACTGGTATTAAAAGTATAGAATTCGCCCGGAAAGGCAGCAATTTCTTGGTTAATTCCTCCGATAGAGTGATAAGAGTGTATGATGGTGATCTGGTGAAGCCGACCGATGGAAAACCACAACAAGTGGAACCTGTTCAGAAACTACAAGATCTAGTAAACAGGACGCAGTGGAAGAAGTGTTGTTTTAGCGGCGATGCAGAGTTTATCTGTGCAGGATCCTCCCGGCAACACGACCTTTATATTTGGGACATGACACACGGTAATCTGGTAAAGATCCTTCATGGTCAGAAGGGAGAACATCTTCTGGATGCTGTGTGGCACCCCAATCGCCCTCTCATTGCTTCAGTTGCTAATGGCATTATATCTGTGTGGGCCCAGACCCACGCGGAGAACTGGTCGGCTTACGCGCCTAATTTCAAAGAACTAGACGAGAACGAGGAATATGAGGAGAGGGAGAGTGAGTTTGATGTTGAGGACGAGGACAAGAGTGTTGAGGATGCTGGAGAGGAGATGGAGGATATAGCAGAGGTGGATGTTGTGACATGTGAACCAATCAGGGCCTACCTAGACAGCGATATAGAGGAGGAGGAAGATGTGCTAACATTCATACCAGTCACTCCTGATGTGAAGGATCCTGAGGATGGGTACTGGGCCATGACTGACGAGGAGTTGGCTAACTTAGAGAAGATGAAGAGAGACGAGGAGAGGAGGGAGAAGACTATGAAAGAGAAGATAAAGATAGTTGATGTGCCATATGAAGGACACGAGATACCTGATGTGCCCCCTGAACCCACCACTAAGAAACAGGATATAAAGGCGCCCAAGGCACCCAAGACGCTCCAACCAAAACCTCCTAAGGAACAATTACCTCCACCCCCCATTGAGAAAGAGTTGAATATACCAGATATTGATAAAGAATCGAACATTTTTACAGAGGACAAAATGCACTGTGACGACTCCTGATATAGTGTCATTATTTATTGATTATTTTATTGTATTTTACATATATTTTCCATGCCTTCATCCCCGCGTGTGTTCATCTTTTATGTGTGCGTATAAACATCTGATCCAGCTCTCTCTGTAGAACCATGTGATATGACAAAACGGAAGCTGGCAGGAGAGGAGACACCTATCAGTGAGACACCTTCTGTCTCACCCGCACCACTTTTTAGGTAAAATATCATTATCACCCGCCACACACTCGATACCCTTCACGTTTTAACAATTCCTATTTTCACAGTCCGGGACTAACTGAGCGCCAGCAGATCGCTCTGGTTATGAAGTTATCTGGGGAGTCCCAGGGGGCAGCAGCTGTAGTAGGAGAGAGTGTAGTGACCACCCCAGCAGTCACACCCCCTCCTCCCACCACACCCCGACCTAACAAAGTGAGTTTACAAGTGAAATGTATCAGGGACAGTTTCTAATACTTCCCCCTTAGATCAACAAGTTGAACAAACACGGGGAGTCGCCTCTGCAGAAGGCTGCAATAAAGGGAGACTTGAAGCAAGTGAAGTTTCTAATTAAGCAAGGTGCAGAGGTGAACACAAGAGATCATGCAGGGTGGTCCCCTCTCCATGAGGCGGCCTGTAAGGGACATATAGATGTGTGTAGGACACTACTAAAGAGTGGGGCACAAGTTAACGTAGCGGGATACTGTAATGAGACCCCACTACACGATGCTGCTATTAACGGCCATCCAAAGGTAACAAGTAGTCTTCTTCAACTAACTACCTACCCAAGAAACTACCTGCCGATTGGTGTTTTATGAAGGAGCACACTATATCACACCCACTATCAGGTTGTTAGTTTATTGCTACAGAGTGGTGCAGACCCATTATTACGGAACCAGAGTGGGAAACTAGCAGTAGAGGTTACTGAACACCCCCTTATCAAGGCAATGTTGACTGCTGCAATCAATAGAGATGCTGGTAACGGTGACCCACTACAGATCTACAATGAAGAGGTAACTATCAGGGCTGTGCAGTGTGCAATGTGCATACCTCGTATTATAGTAATTAGTAACCCCCTCCCTCCCCCATAGGAGAATATGGATATATCCCTGCCTGGTCCCACAGACGATGCCTCCCCTTTGGTACCAACCCCTTCCCAACATAGGACTATTAGTGTCTCTAAACAACTGTTTAAATCTCCTAAAGCAGACCCAGGTTAGTAAATACCACTTCAGATCCTTCACCCCCTCTACTGACCAGTAGTTAACAGTTGGCCACCCTCCAGGCTCATCAGGGAAAGAGGAGGAGGAGGAGGAGGAAGGTGGGGAGGACACAATCACACCAGGAATCCCTGAACAACCCTCCTTACCAACTACAGAGTTGAAATCACCAGAGCCCCCGATAAAACAGGAGCAAGTGGAAGTGAAACCTGAACCTGAAGAGATAGAACCTGTAGAGCCTGAGGAGGAGGAGAGGGCAGGGTACTACAAGTTTAGCCACCTCCTGCCTGATACAGTGTGTTCAACATCTCTCACTGAGAATGGCCCCTTTACCCTTTATATAGGGCGGAACAAGAGGCCTGTAAAGAGGGCCCCCATGTCCGAATCTCGATCTCCCCCGACTACCCGTAGTAGGACGGGAGGTAAACCAGTGGATAACAGTGCTTCAGAGGAATTGAAATGTCTTAACGAGGGGTTAGTGTATAAATGTGTGTGTTTCTAGTGTGTGTACACTGTACACTGTTGAGTGTGTATACACAGTTACACATTCTCTCTCTCCCTGTACACTTAACACTGTATACACAGTTACACATTTTCTCTCCCTGTACACTGTATACACAGTTACACATTTTCTCTCTCCATGTACACTGTATACACAGTTACACATTCTCTCCCTCCCTGTACACTGTATACACAGTTACACATTCTCTCCCTGTACACTGTATACACAGTTACACATTCTCTCCCTGTACACTGTATACACAGTTACACATTCTCTCTCTCCCTGTACACTGTATACACAGTTACACATTCTCTCTCTCCCTGTACACTGTATACACAGTTACACATTCTCTCCCTGTACACTGTATACACAGTTACACATTCTCTCTCTCCCTGTACACTGTACCTTATTACCTCTATATAACGGAACCTTCTATTAGCGTACCTTTAATTAACGTACCTTTAATTAACGAAAATCAGTTTGGGCGAGCAAATTCTAACAAAAGGCACAAAATTAACGATACCTAAAATTAACGAAATTTTTACCGATTTCGTTAATTAGAGGTTCCGTTAAATAGAGGTAATAAGGTATACACAGTTACACATTCTCTCCCTGTACACTGTATACACAGTTACACATTCTCTCTCTCTCCAGGCGGTATCTGCTAAAGTCTGCCGTTGTTACGCCACGGAAGAAGTGGTTACACCAACACGCCTACAAGAAGCGGCACCTGGGTGACATCTATGAGCTACAGAGGAGGGGAACCCCATCAGAACCAGATCTCCCCTCATGGATAACTGAATCTATGTTATACACCAAGAAATATCTCCTACAAAACTCAGTATGTAGCGCGCGGTGCGTTCATAATGTGAGAAGTTGTCCTCGCCCCTATGCGGTCAGTGCGCGGCGTACCCTATCGTGGGAATTTCCTTTCATCTCACTCTCCAGTTCCACTGTCTGACCAGTACCACCCCCTCTCTTGTCAGGTTGTAGGGAAGCTAGACGAGGAGACGGATAACAAGTACCTTGACCACATACCCAATGTGATGCGTGTTCAATACGATAAGATGCAGAATGAGAATCAGGTTCTGCGATATAAACACACAGCGGATAAAGAACGGCTCCTTCTACAACACGAACAGTCAATGTTACGGGTCCGCCGCCAATCCCTCATGCGTCACCCCACCCCCAGTGCCTGTTCTGTACTAGTACAGCACCACAGTATAGAGTTCGCTAAGCGACTACAGACCGTCAACTATGACATAAACAATGAACAATTGCTCCTAATTCGAGGGGAGAAAGTGATGAATAGTTTCGATGAATTAGCAGGTAGTTTATACCAGCGACATAAACAGGAAGCCGATACAACCTTCTCCTCGCATCGCTTCAAGTGGATGAATACCATCCATCAGTACGGGCTATACGATATGCCAATATTAGGTGAGTCATCTTTCTCTCTCTCTCTCTCTCTCTCTCTCTCTCTCTCTCTCCCTCTCTCTCTCTCTCTCTCTCTCTCTCTCTCTCTCTATCACACACAGCAAACACCTGTTGTAATCTCGTCAGGTAACCTGAGTCTGTGGGTGGAAAGGATTGAGGTGTCAAAGTTAAAACCCGCTGTGGAATACTATGATGAGAATCAGGAGAGGGACGGGGATGAGACTTCTAGATAGTTGGAGGACTGAGTTACGTAGTGATCAGTTAATTTGTAGTGAGAATTAGAAGAGAGAGAGAGAGAGAGAGAGAGAGAGAGAGAGAGAGAGAGAGAGAGAAAGAGCAGAATATAATTGTTTATGTGTGAGTGTATTATAGCTTGTGCCATGTTTTGAAGTCTTTTAGTAAACTGCTACCGAAATATGCGGCTAATATGCGTGTCTTCACTTATATGTCCTCTCTACCACTTTTAGATCCTTTTGTCTAAGCCGTCTCACAGGCTTTCTACACATGTTACATTCTCCCTAGCTATGGAATTAGTTGATATTGTGACGTGTATTGCAGACCCGCTGATGCTTGAAGAGGGTGTGTTCAAGATCTGGCTAAATGGGTACACAGGTAACATATCTCTCTTTATTACCCCGGGAAGGGGGGTTACAGGTCCCCTTACCTTCCTCTAACCCAAACTATCCCGTGCAGCCGAACAAGCTGTTGAGATCAGGTTCCAGCGTGATATGAGCTGTGCTGGCGTGTCACGTGATATAGTGACACTAGACACCAAGGACCAGTACCAGACCTTTGAGATGTTGGAGAACTTGTTTAGGAAACCTCCCCTGTTGGCTGTTTCACCCATAGTCAACATGCCCCGTATAACTGATACCTTGCTGCAACAGTGAGTGTACGTTACCACACACGTGATCAAGGTATCAGACACATGACCCCCCTCTCTGTTATACAGGTACTATACACTAGATGAAGAAGTAGCTAGGGAGTTAGTAGGGAGAGGGAGGAAGATGACGGCAAGATTTAGAAAGGACTTGGATGGCATTTCTGAGAAAACTGGAATACCCCTAAGAAGCTGTCTGAGGCAGTATGATAATATCAGACGTATCTATAAGGTACAGTTATACAGATCTCAAACTGGGGGAACATGCTGTGAAATAGTTCAACACTCCATTGTTGTAGGATACCTAGAGAAAGAGTGCTACTGTTTTGCTGCTGTGTAGTTCAGCCCCCCTCCCCCATTTTAATGCAGGATGTGGACGAGAAAGAGGGGAAGTTAATATCAAACATTCAGCGGCACTATGGCCTAACTGGGAGGCTGTGTCAGCAATACGCCGCCATTATATATATCTTGGATAATCGACTAGAGGTGTCTACTAGAAAGTGAGTGAAAAGTAGAAATCATAAAATTGGAATAACATATATCTCATATCATATATGTTTTACACACACACATTTTACACACACTTGAACAGGGGTGGTTCACAATCCCTCTTTGAAACTCTAGAAACGTCACTACCACCAGGGTTTACTAGATGTAGGTTTCTCGGCCAGTTTCATGTTAACAGTTTTGTGTTCTATTTCCAGCTCCAGCTTGACCTTGTAATCAGCGTTGCCAGGTAGAACCTCACTCCCGTCCTGCCTGGGGGCCTTGCTTTCATCCGCTAATTCACTAGTATCTACCCTGGGTAGTTGGGACCAGACAATTCTATTGCCACAACCAACCCTTTTTTCCTTTTCCGTTTTCTTCATATTCACTGTCGTATGGTCGATACGCTCTATCGTTAGACCAGATGCCAGGTTCCATTTGAATCGGAATCTCCCAACTCTAGTATAATCTTGATGTCTCACGTCAGCAGAAAGAGATGGATAGCCCCCATCTTTGTTGCCACAAACTGTGGCTCCATCACATCCTTCCACCTTTATCCACACTTCTCCACATTGGTTACACTTTCTTGCATCAACTTCACTCTTCTGGGCGAGCTTGTCGGTCATCTTCCTAATCTCAAACATGATAACTCGCATTCTATTGGCCAGCATTGCACAATGACCTGCCTCTGTGTTCTTATTCGGACCTATCAAGGTATAACCTAATTCATCGCAAAAGTCAGACTGTATTCGAGCGAGTTCTCCAGCCATCCAAGTTTGGAAAGAGAACAGCAAGTCAGTAAGATCCTTTCCTTGGTAGTTTGGTAGGATGCTGTCAAAACGTTCCTTCATCTCTAGGAACGTGTCCACTCTGCGGTTGATGGCTTTTATTGCCCGTCTGTCTCGGGGAGAAATACGGAATATCTTCAGGAATTTGTCTCCGTCTATCTGGAAGTCTATTGGTTTAGTGGATTCACTAACATTTCTCAAGTTGTCCAGTAACTTCTGCTTGTCTTCCTGCTTGCTGGTAACCACTACATCGTCAATCATACAGTTGTCACGGATTATATTCTTGAGTTGCTCGCAGGTATAGTCAACAGTGTCCATATGGGTCACTAGAACACCCACTAACTCCTCTGGCAACTCATATAGCTTCTCACTGTACTGGTTTATCTTATCCACTACAGTGTCCATCCTAGTTTCCGCCTTAACAATTATAAACATCTTGGAAACAGGAGCGAAGTTGATTGCCCCAGCAACCCACTGGTTCTGATCAAATGGATCCTTCAGTGCATTGCAACCAGGTGTGTCCGCTATCATCATTGAACCGTCAAAACTCCAGAACACCTCGCTCGTAGTCGTACAACTAAACATGCTGTCTCCGCTTCTTCCTGTCTGTTCTGCTAGCTTCTCAACAATTGTAGACTTTCCTGTCCCCACATCGCCAATCATCACAATAAAGGGTATCTTCTTCTCCATCATACCCGTAAACCGTAGAAACTTCGTCCATAGACTAATACTTAAACCTAGCACCATGTTTGCTAAAATGTTTGTTATTTATGATAACATTGTGTTTTGACATACCGCCTAGAACCCATACTCAAAACACCTAGGCTTAGACCGAACAGGGTCATATAAGGTTGACAATACACGGCCTATCATCAGAACGAGAAGCAAGAATACTTATATTAGTTATGGGTGGGAAAATACACCTTATACAGAAGTTGCACAGATTATTATACGCATCGAAGCAAAATTCGACAAAACACTGTCACATTATGTTTTTAGAAGAAAGATAGCGTTGTATTTGAGTTTCTTCTCTTCTTTATCTCTCTCTCTCTCTCTAGCTCTCTCCCTCTCTCTCCCTCCTTATCTCTATCTTCTATTACTCTTCTTCAATACTACAGAAGAGCTGTAACTCGGCTCTAGTAAAAGCTGCTGTGGCTGAATCCTGCAACTAGTGCATATTTTTTAACTGCGAAACTTACTCAGCCAATGGGCAAGGTCTGAAGTGCTGGATTTCAAGCACTACCCTTCCCTTACCCCACACCCAGGTTACCTAAGTTGAGTTACGATATGTTGGTACGGTGTGTGCTAGCGATCATGCAGGAATGGTGTTCCCCATTGGGGGATTCTACCACTGACATGGATATAGACAGGTAGTAACACCCATGTATGTAGTAACACCCTCTCTCATCATGTTGGTAGTAATTAGTAACACACAGGTTACAGGTAGTAACACACATCTCATCAGTCATCACCCACCCTTTTGAGGTGAAATCACTAACACATCCACATCCCTGTGTAGACACTTTCTAAAGGAGTTACACAGTTTGAGGGACCGGGTACCAGATACACTCCTGAGCAGTTTCGTAGCATGCAGTGCCGAGGCAATTAAAAACAACCCTGAGAACCCTAAAAATACAGGTTTGTCCCATCACACAATATATTGAGGCCCTACATTCCTTATTACCCCTACCTCCTCTCAGTTCTGGAGAGTAAGAGGTTGGTACACCGTCTCCTATCCCTGGGGTACTCCCTGGTTCACACTAAGAACCTGACAGACCTGTTCCTGGACCTGGAGGAGGAGATATTGGAACCCTGGTTCTCTGCAGGCCTCACCATCACCAACCTAGATGCAATGATAACCGTTATTATGGGCAACTTTGTTAACGTCCTTACCAACAACGGGTAAGTAGTGGGGGGGGGGGGGTTGTAACAGGGTTCAGCAGTAACCAGCACTGGGTATCAGGTGGTGTGTGTGTGTGGTTGTATATCAATATAGTTGACTACTAGGGTGGCACTCATCACAACATAACACCTTATCTCCTTTTCACAGGTTCTCCTCAGCAGTACCGGTGTTTAGTAGGTACCTAAAAGCCACGACATGCTGTTTACTCTACATGGGTAACAGATGAGAGACTGCCAGTCAGCCCCTTGAAATAGTGCTGCTTGTGTGTTACCTACAACTTGTGGGCGACGTTCTGCCCATTTGGAAATCTGTTCGTGTTGGATGAAAAGAGAGAGACGACATATATTTGTCTACCTGTGAGACTCTCGTTGTGCTCATTTCCGTGTTTTACACACAGTACATGATGTGTACATGTATATTGTACATGTGTACATGTGTATTGTACCTTTGTTGTTGTACAACGTGATCCGCATATATTACTATCCTGTACCCTCCCACCTACTGCATTTAGTACTCCTCCTCTCCCTCCCCACCCTTCATTCCCACACACACACTAGCTGATGCTGATGATGGGTTATGGCTAGTAAACAATACAACAAGATCAATGAACTGCTGGAACGGGCCAGAATCGAGGGAGACTGGGGCAACGTTAGTCAGGTAACACATGTCACTATCAATCAATCAAAAATCAATCAAAACACCGCTCGGTGGCGGGGTGCCTCTTTATTACTGGGCAAATATCATTAATAATCATAATGTATATAATATCAATTAAGATACATTATAAAATAGATTTGTGAACACGACACTATAAGGGGATGAATGGTATCACGTGGCATATTTTTGGCAGTGTTTAGGTTGAAAGATAACATAGCAGGACGCGATATATTGAGAGATAGGAAGATAGGGAGTGAGAGAGAGATCAGTGGGAGAGCAAGAGGGGGAAGAGAGAGAGAGAGAGAGAGAGAGAGAGAGAGAGAGAGAGAGAGAGAGAGAGAGAGAGAGAGAGGGCGAGCGATGATGCGATATGGCTAGTGGCAGTTAGGTCATTTAATTTGTTGTAGTATAAAGTTTGTTTCTTCCCATGAATTTGGGTTAGTTTCGTTTTTTTGGGATTGTAGTTTTAGCAACATTTTGGTGATCCCTTTTTTAAAGGGGTCATAGAATCTATCGCATATGTGCTTCTTTTTATTATTTGTTGTTGCAGTGTCATTGTCGCATAGATCATACAGAAGATTGTAAAGCCTGGGTCCAATATGTGCGATTTGATAATTAGAGCGTGTCAGTCGAAAGTGTGGAGCATTAAATATCTTTTTTGTCTCGTGCCTGGTTGCGTAGGGTGCTGCCCCCTGTGACTTAAGTTCGAAAAACGCGGATATTTTTGGGGGTGCAACACCGAGGCGTACTTTGTGCAACTGGCCTAAAATTGACTTAGCGATAAGGTTTGGTAGGGCAAGGAGGGAGCATTCTTCAAAAATGGGCTTGGTATGGCTAGGGAGCTCTCCTGTCGCTTTATCATAGTATATTATAGTCTTTCCAGACCCCATAGCTCTAATAGCCTTCTTTTGGGCGGCGAACAAGGAGGCCAATCGGTTTATTGGAATAGTTCCCCATGCCGATGCACAGTAGATCAGATGCGACTCGACAAAACTACAATATATATTTTTTAGAGGTTTAGGTGGTAGTATTTTCCTTAACTTGTATAAAAGGCCTGCGTTACGCGATATTTTGGAAGTGAGCGCCATTACGTGTGTACTCCAGTTTAAGTTGGCGTCGATTATGACACCCAGGAATCTGGCCTCCTGTTTAAGCTGAACTAAAGTGTCATTTAAGGACACTGCTATTTTAGAGCTCTTTTGTTTTGTGTTGTTATTGAACACGAGGAGGTTTGTTTTCTCTATGTTTAGTTTTAAGCCATTTTTAGAGACCCATGCCTGGACAGCTCGGAGTGCACGGTTGCATTTCTGCTCAAGCTCACTGTGGGTTTCAGCTGTGATTAGAAGATTCGAGTCGTCAGCGAAGATAAAAAACTCAGCGAGGTCGGTTGATAGTGGTAGGTCGTTAATATAAATTAAGAAAAGAGTCGGGCCTAATACTGACCCTTGTGGCACACCATGTGAGATGAGCTCCTTTTCAGAACAAAGATTGTTTACATGGACGTATTGACTTCTTTCTATTAAGTAAGATCGGAACCAGTCTAAATTTTTCCCTCTAATACCGTAGTGCTCTAGTTTAGTCAGGAGGATCTCATGATCCACCATATCGAACGCTTTGCTAAAGTCTAATAGAAGTAGAGCTGCTACTTGTTTACGTTCGAGGGCCCTAATTATGTTATATTGTGCGTCCAGTATGGCATGCTCGCAGGAGTGAGCGCCCCTGAAGCCATACTGGGAGGCAAAGAGTATGTTGTGAGTTTTTAAATGGCTAACGAGTCGAGATTGCATCACTTTCTCATAGAGTTTTGAAAAAGCAGAAAGTAATGAAATTGGACGGTAGTTTTTTATGTCCGATTTAGACCCCCCTTTGTGCAACGGCACAATTTTTGCTATCTTTAGTTCATTAGGTACTAGTCCTTGTTCCAGTGATTTTGTAATTGCAAAACTTAAAATTCCGGACATTACATGACCTACTGATTTCAATGGCTTTATAGATATGTCCGAGGTTGCCTTGTCTTTTAGACCCCTTATTAGGGCTGCTACTTCACTTGCTGGTACAACAGCAGATGGCATACTTTCTTGGCAACGGTTGTTGTTTGGAATTGGATTTCCTTGACCAATATGCTCAGCAGCATTCAGCTTTATTTTATTCTTTAATTCTTGAGCAATATTTTTAAAGTAGTCATTGAACGAATTTGCTATATCACGGTTGTTGCTAAACTTTTGACCTTTGTATTCTAACTTACCAATATTAGCCCTACTTTTCGGTTTGCGATTTAATAGATCGTTTATCATTGCCCACTGTTTCTTGCTATTCGAGACATGCTCTTCGAAGTATGAGGTGTAAAATTTCTTTTTCGCGATTATGGTGTGTTTACGGACAAATTTTTTCATCTTTAGGTATTTAACTTCGTTTTCTATAATAGGGTTTTTAATGAATTTTCGGTAAAGAGAGTTTTTACGGGCGCAGGCGCATTTGAGCCAATCAAGAAGCCAGGGGCATGACTTGCGTCGCGATCTATTTTTACTTGCCTTGCGCTTTAGTAGCGGAAAATGTTTATTGTAAATTTCCTGATATTTTTCAGATATAGTATGTAGAATATTATCAGCATTTTCTAGATTTAAGATGTAGCTCCAGTCGGTAGATTCTATTTCTTGTCTGAATGTTTCCATAGAAGCCTTATTAATGATGCGGCTAGGAGCAAGTGTGCCTACGTCTTTATGGTAAAAACTATAATTTGTAAAACGAACAAAGGTGGCTAGGTGATCTGACAGATCGAAGTCGGAGACAATACCTGATTTAGTAATAGCTGTGCAATCGTTGCTAAAAATATGGTCAATAAGTGTAGCTGAGTGATTTGTCACTCTGGTCGGTCGCGATATTAGCTGCACAAATCCATATTCAGTAAGTTTGTCAACAAATTTTGTGCAGTAATCTGACTTTCCATATTCTAGAAGATTTATGTTGCTATCTCCCATTAGGAAAATTCTTTTGTGTTTATCCCTACCTAGTTTAGTAAGAAGCTCCTCTATTTTCCTGGAGAACTTTAGATAGTCAGAGTTTGGAGATCTATAATAGTTACAGACTACAATGTTTTTTTCCTTCTCCTGCTGGATCTCTATTGTAAGAAACTCACCGGAGAGGGGATCTGAACTATCGCAAAGGTTAGGCCTAATTTTCACACATTGAGGATTGCCGAGTCGCGTGTGTACGTATATGGCAAGCCCGCCCCCTCTGTTTGAAGATCTAGCTGGATGTTGTAAGAAGGGGCTGTGAAAGTTATCTAAGTGTAGCTCGTTACCACCGAAGGGAAGATTTGCTTCGTTGAGATTTGTTTCATTGAAGCAAATAATGTCAAACTTTTGATAGAATTCTATATTTTCCCTAATATTAGCTATGTTGTGTGTAAGCGATCTAATATTAGAAGATAGGATTTGTATCTGTTTACTTAGGTTACCTTTAATACGGTCAGAAGGAGTGTAATTACATGAGTCTAGTACTGAGGACGGTAGTTGCCATGCACCCATATCAGTTGATATATGTGCATCACTATCGAACTCAGCTACATACGTCGCGGCATGTTTTTTAGCGTAGGGGTTGAACGCGGTTTCCAGTTTGACGAAACTGGAGGTGGTTTTAGATATAATATCCCCAGGAAAAATATTTTGGTGGCACGATTTACATCCTAATGTCCCCAAGGAACAACTATTATGGACAGACATCTCACAAATCCAGCATGTGGTTAATTTGTATCTATTTCCTAGTTTTTGACAGACATTACACGGCTTAGTGGTATTTAGTATCTTTGAGTGGCCGCGGGTTTCAGATACAGTAAGATTTAGGCATGTAAGAGGTAGCATATCTAGGGTGCAAGTCTCGCATGTCCAGTGCTGAGTTAAATTTAGATTTGAGAGTTGTTGTATGTCTGTTGGAGTAAGAGAAGCACACTTACTATGCTGAGTAGTCCCACATAGAGAGCATGTTATACTCGGTTTGTGGGGTAAACATTTTTTTGAACATTTTTTACATTTGTCGTGTTCACTTAGAAATTTAGTTAGTGTTTGATTAATGGCGGATAATAATAAGAAAAAATTTGGTAGTTAGGCACGGAATGAGAAAGCGGGTGAGGCTTTTTGTACACGCCGTGTCTACCTACTGCGGTGTATTTTCTGTAGAGATAAGCAGAATGAATAAGTTGGCTATTGTATTTAAATTGTTGTTTCGGGCCTGGTTAGCTTTTTAATAGATAAGTGTGAAGCAGAATTTGTTTGTTAATTCAGAGAAATTGGGGGATTCGGAGAGAGGGGAAGTAGTATAGTAGAGAATCAAGCCGAGCAGAAAGCGACCGAAAAGCAGCGGTGTGTGTAGTTTTGTCATGTTGTCAGGTGAGACGTGCACTGAGGTTGTGTGATGGGTGGTTAACATCGATGTCTATCAAAAACGTAAGTGGGTTGGAATACCCAGACGGCCCCAGAACTCTGGTCGTAAGTCCCAACATCGCCTCTCAGTACATTCAAAAAATAAGAAACTTAACAAACTTTTCCTTATAATAGATTCTAAGTGTGTCTGGGCTGTCAGCGACAGGTGGATCCCATTCCCTCGCGGACTGAGAATCGGGGGGCCACCAGCTTTCCAGAACTTGGTGGCGGACCAGTGGGTGTCGAGAAAGCGGAGGTTCGGAAGGGAGCGCGAGAAGTCGAACACCAAATTGTTTATGCTATTTATCTCCCGGTTTAGCCACGGGCCTACTCTGTTCTCGGCGGTATCTAGGACAGAGTTAAAGACAAATAGGGTATCAGCGTAGGTAGAGCTCAATCTTGAGAGAATTGGACGAATGTGATTGAACAGAGAGTATCCCCGTTCCCCGTATCGGGACAGGTCATTGATTCCGGAGCTAATGAACACAATGTCTGTGTTTCTAAATAAATGTTCGTACTGTTCCAGATGGGTGAGCTGATAGAGCCGCCGATAGACCACCTGTACACCCTTACCCCACTTCAGTTGAGCTCCAAGACCGTTGTAGATGGAGTCAGTTAGAATTAGCACCCTCTTTGGTGGGGTTACAGGTACCTCGGTCGGTTCCCTTACAGGAGGGATGATTGTTCTAGTGCTAGCTGGGGTGATTTTCCTAAAAGTGAGTGACACACGAGACCCCACGGTTCCATCCGCCGGGATAGAGTGTTCCCAGTGACGTTGACTGGATTTGGTCATAGAATAAACGGAGCCATTACCTAACTCTATTTCACGCGACTGTTTGGGCCCCGTTATACTCCTAAAGTGTAATGAGCGGGACTGGCCAATGGAGACACACACAATCTCCGAGTCATCCTCAATTTCGAGTTCATCGTCGCTGTGGAAGGGGATGGATGACTCACCGGATGGGTAGAAATTTAGGAGGCAGCTCCATGTTGGAGAGAAGCCATCTATCAGGTTACTTAGTTGCGCCTGGATAGATGGTATGATACCGGAGGCCGGGAAGGGTTGGGCGGTGTGTGTCTTTCCCCCATATGTGTAGTTCTCCGGCCCAAAACTACAGACATACCTAGTTCCTTCTCTGTCCAAATGTAGCCCGGCGGTTACAGATTCCGGAGAAATATCAGCATCAATATCAATTGCACACAACACTCTTACCGGATCGATGCTTGTGGGTGTGGGGTCAGTGGCTGCAGCGGCTAGCGTTCGTGGAGTATCGTCCGTATGTAAGGGGAGAGAGACTGGGTTAGTTGTTGAAGTCGCTGTTGTTGTCGTGTGTGTCTCTGTTTGTGTCCCAATAGACATCATTCTCGGGGCAGGATTGCCTGGCAGGCTAAGTCTCTTTCTCATGGGGGTTGAAATAGCAGAGGGGGCGAACATAGCGGCTGTAGGGGCAGACATAGACATATCACGTCTAGTGGCACTCATTAACTCATCTACATCCTCAATTAAAATGTCTATTGCAGATTTCTCAATTAAAGTGTCTATTATATCTGTAGTAACATCTGCTTCCTCTTTCCTATCTCTGTGCAGTATCTCCTTCATCTCGTTCCTACGTAGTAGTCGTGTTTCTCTGTCGGTCGGAAGATCTACCTCACCTGGTATAGGAGTGGGTGCCAGGGTGGTATCAGAGGGCGTGGTTGACAAATGGGCAACCAGCCCTGGCGGCCCAGTCTCTTGGTGTTGCTGCGATGCGGTCATCATGCTCGGCGAGTTATCTTACTATTCGATCGCGATTGATAAGAGCAACATACAAGAGATGAGAGAAGTTGAAGTGGACTAATCACTAGATCCCCACTAAAACACACACTAACCCTATATTCCTGCCCCTCAGTATGCCCAAGCATTGCCGAACGAGCAGTCCACCCTGAGATTTGTGAGTCTGGCGGAGTGCATGTTAGAGCAGACCCTGACATCACGGGAGAATGGACGATACAGCTACGATTCTCTTCACCTCGCTAAAGACTACCTAAACAAGGTACTAGTGGAGAGAGATAGATAGAGAGATAGAGAGAGGGGATAGTGTTGCCTAGTAGTTAGTACCAAACAAGGCAACAATAGTAAAGAGATGTGTTCAACTTACATCTCTTTGATTCATCTCCCGTTTAGATTTCTCCTGCGTCTTCTATCTTTCTAGTGTTTGTCACTCTACATGTCTAATATCAATTAGTTAACCTGCAGTGTGTATCAGCTCTTTCTATAGCTTGTCATCTGCATGGAGGCGTGTGAGGTACATCTCATTATATTGACAGTTTTAGTAGCTGTCGCCCACATACTCTTTCCCTTCATTTCTCTCTTTTCTCGCTCTCTTACTCTCTTTTCCCTCTCATTCCTTCTCTCTTTCTCTCTCTCTCTCTTCTCTCTCTCTCTCTCTCTCTCTCTCTCTCTCTCTCTCTCTCTCTCTCTCTCTCTCTCTCTCTCTCTCTCTCTCACACTCTCTCTCTCCCTTTCTAGCTTTTCTCCATCTCTCTCGCTCTCTCCCACTCTCTCACACATACTACCCTCGCCACTGAAACTACATAACGGTCTATACTCTACATTTCTTGCATTTCCTGTGGATCATATTAGAATGTGCCAGTTTTGTGGTTTGATTGGTTGTTGTGCTCCCACCCTGCCTCACTCCCATTCTGTAGAGGTAACCATGGCGGTAACCCCATTAATTCTTGCATGTAACCATGGTTACCGTACTAAACCTACTGATGATCTGTCTGTAACCATGGTAACCCCACTAATTACATGTAACCACAGGCACTGGCCCACCAAGACAAGACGAACCAGAGTTACAAAGAAGCTATACTTCTCCAAGCTAAGATGTTCTATGTTCAGGGAAAGTTCCAAGAGTGCCTTGATACCCTCTCTCAGGTTTGTAACACTTGATTGTTCTCTCTCTCTATATCTCTCTCTCTCTCTCTCTCTCTCTCTCTCTATCTCTCTCTCTCTCTCTCTCTCTCTCTCTCTCCCCACCACAACTCCATCCCCATTTAGGTAGACCTCGATTTGATGAAGAAAGAGTGTCTGAGTTTCAATGTGAGTCGGGCCCTCGCTGATGCCTATGTGTATAAGGGCATGTCTATGGAACAACTCCGTGAACTACTCTCCGCTTCTATAGAGGTATGTAATGCAGCCTCATTATATGCCTAGAGGTATGCAGCTAGTGCAGCATCATTAGTTTTGTAGATTGGTATAACAGTGCCGCTATATCCTAGTGGACTGCTTCATGTAGTCCCCTCCCCCCACAGATTGAGGGTATAATTGAGTGTTACGAGAGTGCTGCAGATCTAGGGTTGGCCCTAATGGGCAGTACTACTAGAAGTAGTTTCAATCTAACCCTTAGTGGAGTACTAGAGATGGCTCTACTGAGATCCATCCTTCTCCAGATGAAACACGGACAGGTAATAACACCAGCACGCTGGTTCTACACTGTTGATCATGTCTAATCGTGATGTTACTAACCTCCTTGTTACCCCCTTCCTAACACCCCCCCCCCCTGGCAGGTTGACAAGGGTCTAGCTAGACTAAGGAGGGTCCTACAACTAGCTGATGTACAGGGTCTGGATGGACTCCGTGTGAAACTGTGTATAACACTTGGTCAGGTACTGATACAGGGTGTCCCAGATACAGCATGGCCCCCAATTGTATCTAGAGACTCACCTACAGTGGATGGTATGCCAAAGATAGGACCCAGTAAGGGTCGTGCCACCCCTATCCAGAAGAAGTACGAGAGTATGTTCTGTCCCTGCAACAAGGCAGAGGAGGCTCTACTTATCTTACTGATAGGACAGGTAATGATGATCCCTCTTTTACTGTCACATCCAGTCCAATGGTAACCATAGTGATACCCCCTCCCACAGGCACTGTTGGTCATAACACACCCTCCCACAGGCACTATTGCTCATAACACACCCTCCCACAGGCACTGTTGTATAAGGAGGGTTGTGTAAGTCTACACGAGGAGGACGCTGTGATGTGTGCCCAAACTAACAGACAGACCCACTCCCTACTAAACATGATGGTGTTGCTAATGGGACGGTTTGGACAGTACAGGGCCCTAGCTGACACTCTGGAGAAGTTCCTAAAGTTTAGCTATGAGGTAGGTAATACAGGGTCCCCCTGATGGATCCTAGTAGTTCTGTATAATAGAAGAATAGGTAGAAGGAGCATTAGTGATTAGCTTCGATAGTTCCTTTATATTAACAAATGGGCACTCGGCTAAAGCAACCCAAATCACCCTGAAATGGCGGGAAGCCAGTTACTAGATGACAAGTCTTTATATCTTCCAGGATCTCCACATTTGTAAGCAGTTTGGTTTGGCATTACTCTCCTCGGGGCAATACTCTAGAGGTGCAGCTGTGTTGGAGAAGTGTCACGAGGCTAAAGCAGACATTCCTATCGCCCTGACTATTGCTAAGGTATAACAGCGCCCCCAGACATATAATACCACACTGATTCTTTCCCACTAACCAATTTCTCCCCCGCAGACCTACATCAACCATCTACAAAGGTATGAGAAGGCTATATCCATCTGTACCGCATGTTTGGATATGGATTCCAAGCATCTCCGGAGCAGGCTATACCTATATAAGGGGATAGCAGAGGCTGCTCTAACCCGATCTACCGGCCAGCGTACCACAGTGAACAGTTACAGCAAAGCAGCAGTTGAATCACTGTACAAGGCCTACTCTCTAGACCCTAACTGCCCCCACATTCTCTATCACCTGGCACTAAGACTTGCTACCGTAGGAGAGATTAGAAAGAGTGTCCGGTAAGTTTTCATTATAATATAACAAGTCCCAGCTTTTGCAAAACGGTGTTGTCATTAATATGAGGTAGACATTACCATAACATTACCCAACTACTCTACTTCAGGTTTGCTAGAAAGGTGGCTGAGAACCCAGGGGTGGTCCAGATGGCCGATATAGCCCACTTGTTAGCCCTGCTATTCTCTGCACAACACAAGGGAGAAGAGGCTCTCTCTATTGTGGAACTGTATCTCATTGACTACCCTGACAACCTCAACCTTCTAATAACCAGGTATTTTAGTGACAATCTCTTCATCACCACCAGGCCAGGTCTCTAGCGGTGATGATATATCTTGGTAAGCTCTAACTAACCCATCCCTCATCTAGAGTGTTACTAGAGAGGGTAGTAGATGGGCCTGCTAAAGCACTGGTGACATGTAAAGAGGTCCTGATACCACTGATTGAGAGACTATCAGGGGGCATGCCAAGAGATGACCAGACATTCCTACCTTACTCTGATCAATGGACATCAGGTACTAAGATCAGTAGTTTTCTTGGCCCCTCCCCTGGTTCACTCCACCCCTATTATCTCCCCTAACCTCACCCTATTATTCCCCTAACCTCCCCAGGAAAGTTCCAGTTGACACAGTGGAGTGACAGGGTCAGTACCCACACTCCACCCCTATTATCTCCCCTAACCTCTCCGGAGTGACAGGGTCAGTACCCACACTCCACCCCTATTATCTCCCCTAACCTCTCCAGGAAAGTTCCAGTTTACACAGTGGAGTGACAGGGTCGGTACCCACACTCCACCCCTATTATCTCCCCTAACCTCCCCAGGAAAGTTCCAGTTGACACAGTGGAGTGACAGGGACAGTACCCACACTCCACCCCTATTATCTCCCCTAACCTCACCCTATTATCTCCCCTAACCTCTCCAGGAAAGTTCCAGTTGACACAGTGGAGTGACAGGGTCAGTACCCACACTCCACCCCTATTATCTCCCCTAACCTCCCCAGGAAAGTTCCAATTGACACAGTGGAGTGACAGGGTCAGTACCCACACTCCACCCCTATTATCTCCCCTAACCTCTCCAGGAAAGTTCCAGTTGACACAGTGGAGTGACAGGGTCAGTACCCACACTCCACCCCTATTATCTCCCCTAACCTCTCCAGGAAAGTTCCAGTTGACACAGTGGAGTGACAGGGTTAGTACCCACACGACAGCCAGTTTTAGTGGCAGTACAATGGGCACCCTGCCCGCAGAGAGTATTAGTGAGAGCATTGATAGTGCAGTGGGATGTGATCAGAGCAACTGGGGCTCCCAGGTAAACAACCTATCATGCAGTCCAACCATTTCACACAACTCACAGGTAAACTCACACTATTATACAGCCATTCAACACAACTTGTCTCTCATAACACTGCCCTCTCCGAACCGGGCCTTCGGCGCGAAGAAACTTTCTTGTGCTAGTACGACAACCACAACTAACACATGTATCACTATCAGGCTGAAGTGTGGTATACAATAGCTGATGTATTCCTATCTGATGGAATGTTACCTGACTCACAGAAGTGTGTAGACGAGGTCCGACAACTATTCCCCCTCTCTCACCTTGTCTCCTACATGAATGGGAGGATTCGGGAGGCAGAGGGTAAGTGTTGCTGATTGAGAAGTATTCCCTTTAGATATATCAAGGGTTACCCCGCCTTCTTGGGGTTACAACCTCTTCCAGATAACTGATATATAATGTTAACATTGCATCTCTCTCTCACTAGGTCAGCTGGATGAGGCAGAACAGCAGTATATCAACTCCGTAACTCTCTCACCCCGTCATGTCCCCTCTCTAGTAGCCCTTGGACGACTACAGATAGATCTTGGGAAGCCTCTACTTGCTGAACACTACCTCACTGAGGCTACAAAGGCAAAGGTAGTTCTACTTTGTTAGTTTCCTTTGTGTTACACAGTGTATTATAGTGCTCGTGTTTTTAGATGTCGTTTCCTTCATACTATGTGCTTTGTTGTTTCTCTCACTACTATATACCTCTACATCTAGCCGGACCAGTTTGAAGCATGGCACCACCTAGGTTTACTGCACCAGGGACAGGAGAACCATCAACAAGCTACTGAGTGTTTCCTGACATCACTCCGTTTCGAGTCTACCTCCCCCATCCGACCCTACACTGTGCTACAATGGAAAATCTGAAGAACTGTTAATTTGTTATATTTGCTTGTTACTTATACTGTGTTTGTTGATTCTGTAAATTTATTCCTAAAGTTTTTTTTTTCGCTGGAACGATTCTGCATGCTGCGTCAAATACGTGTATAATTGTCTAATTTCTCTCCCCCTATAAATCCTTAACTTTATTTGCCCAGCCCATTAACCAGCCCCCTCTGTCTAGCAATGCATGCTCAGTTATAGTGTTAGAAGATCAGTAGTCAAAACAGCTGCAAGGATGGTTTCTCAGGTTCCTGACTCCATTAACTTCCCGGCTGAGGAGGAAAAAGTGCTAAAGTGAGTTATACACAGCTGGTGTCTCATTATGAAGCTGTTAACTCAATAACTCCCTCTCACAATTATAATGACCCATACTAACACAATCCCTCTCATCAAGACCCCTATTGTAGTTACATGGTATACCAATCCCCCTCCCCTACAGGTACTGGGAAGATAACAAGACATTTGAGAGGAGTTTAGAGCAAAGTAAGAAGGCTAAAAGGCCTGCATTTACATTCTATGATGGCCCTCCCTTTGCTACCGGTCTCCCTCACTATGGGCATCTTCTGGCTGGTTCAGTTAAAGATATTGTTACCAGGTAATGGTGTTATTCAAACAGCTGCTTCCAACATCCCCACTATTATATCCAGTACCCATTCCTGCCTACCCGGCTATGATAGTCTATACCTGAATACCTCCAGGTATGCCCATATGAACGGGTTTCATGTTGATAGAAGGTTTGGATGGGATTGCCACGGGTTGCCAGTGGAACACGAGATAGATAAGCGTCTCAATATCACAGGACCCCAGGATGTTGCAGCAATGGGGATTGACAAGTACAATGCCGAGTGCAGGTCCATTGTAATGAGATATGCAGGGGAGTGGGAGAGTACTGTCAAACGACTGGGAAGGTGGATCGACTTTAAAAATGTAATTATTTCCTAGAATGCCTTCCTTCAAAGGAAATGCCTTGTCTCTATTTTACATTTAACCCCTCTCCATCTTCCCTAAAGGGCTCTCTATCTCCGATTAACCTCCCTCTCTCCCACAGGACTACAAGACCCTCTACCCCTGGTTTAACCTCCCCTCTCTCTCACAGGACTACAAGACCCTCTACCCCTGGTTTAACCCCCTGTCTCCCACAGGACTACAAGACCCTCTACCCCTGGTTTAACCCCCTGTCTCCCACAGGACTACAAGACCCTCTACCCCTGGTTTAACCCCCTCCCCCTCTCCCGCAGGACTACAAGACCCTCTACCCCTGGTTTAACCCCCTCCCCCCTACAAGACCCTCTACCCGTGGTTTAACCCCCCCCTCCCCCCTCTCCCACAGGACTACAAGACTCTCTACCCCTGGTTTAACCCCCTCTCTCCCTACAGGACTACAAGACCCTCTACCCCTGGTTTAACCCCCTCTCTCCCACAGGACTACAAGACTCTCTACCCCTGGTTTAACCCCCTCTCTCCCTGCAGGACTACAAGACCCTCTACCCCTGGTTTAACCCCCTCTCCCTGCAGGACTACAAGACCCTCTACCCCTGGTTTAACCCCCTCTCTCCCACAGGACTACAAGACTCTCTACCCCTGGTTTAACCCCCTCTCTCCCTGCAGGACTACAAGACCCTCTACCCCTGGTTTAACCCCCTCTCCCTGCAGGACTACAAGACCCTCTACCCGTGGTTTAACCCCCTCTCTCCCACAGGACTACAAGACTCTCTACCCCTGGTTTAACCCCCTCTCTCCCTGCAGGACTACAAGACCCTCTACCCCTGGTTTAACCCCCCCCCCTCTCCCACAGGACTACAAGACCCTCTACCCCTGGTTTAACCCCCTCCCCTCTCCCACAGGACTACAAGACCCTCTACCCCTGGTTTAACCCCTCTCTCTCCCTGCAGGACTACAAGACCCTCTACCCCTGGTTTAACCCCCTCTCTCCCACAGGACTACAAGACCCTCTACCCCTGGTTTAACCCCCTCTCTCCCACAGGACTACAAGACCCTCTACCCGTGGTTCATGGAGAGTGTTTGGTGGGTTTGGTCCCAGCTGTTCGCTAAGGGTCTGGTATACAGGGGTTACAAAGTGATGCCCTACTCAACTGCCTGTGCCACGCCCCTCTCTAACTTTGAAGTGAATTTGAACTACCAAGATGTCACAGACCCGGCTGTTATTGTTAGTTTCCCCTGTGACCAGGAACCAGGTGTCAGTCTCATAGCATGGACCACCACCCCCTGGACACTGCCTAGTAACCTGGCTCTGTGTGTTAACCCTGAGATGGTATATGTGAAGGTGGCTGACAAGACCCGGGACGGTGCTAAGTTCATTCTGATGGAGGCCCGGCTCTGTGCACTCTACAAGAGTGAGGAGGAGTATGAGATACTGGATAGGTTCCCTGGTAAGAAGCTGGCAGGTCTCACCTACACCCCTCTCTTCCCCTACCTGGCTGGTGAGATGAAGAGTGCCTTCAAGGTGTGTCTGGATGGGTATGTTACTAGTGATAGTGGTACCGGTATTGTTCACCAGGCCCCTGCATTTGGAGAGGACGATTACAGGGTGTGTCTAGCTAATGGGGTCTTCAAGAAGGGTCAGGAGCCTGCTATCTGCCCAATCGATGCCTCTGGGAAGTTCACCCCAGTAGTATCAGACTTTGCAGGACAGTACGTGAAGGATGCAGATAAGCATATTATAAAGCATCTCAAGGGGACAGGAAGGATGGTACATGCAGGCACTGTGAACCATAGTTACCCATTCTGTTGGAGATCTGACACCCCCCTCCTGTACCGAGTTATCCCTGGATGGTTTATCAAGGTCACTGCCCTCAGGGAGAAGTTGCTAGCTAACAATGATAAGAGTTACTGGGTACCTGAGTTTGTCAAGGAGAAGAGGTTCAGGAACTGGTTGGCAGATTGCCGAGACTGGTCTGTCAGTAGAAACAGATATTGGGGTACACCCATCCCTCTGTGGGTGAGTGATGATGGGGAGGAGGTGGTGTGTGTGGGGAGTATTGAGGAGCTACAGACCCTCTCAGGGGTTGCAGTGTCTGACCTACATAGGGAGAGTATCGACCACATCACCATCCCGTCTAAATGTGGTAAGGGCACTCTGAAGCGTGTTCCTGAGGTGTTTGATTGTTGGTTTGAGAGTGGTAGTATGCCTTACGCCCAACAACACTACCCCTTCTCTGGAACAACTGAATTTCGAGAGCAAGTTCCCGGCAGATTTCATTGCAGAGGGAGTTGACCAGACTAGAGGGTGGTTCTACACCCTGCTAGTTATCTCTACTGCACTCTTTGATAAACCTCCCTTCAAGAATCTCATAGTGACGGGGCTAGTACTGGCTGGGGATGGTAAGAAAATGTCAAAGAGGCTGAAGAACTACCCTGATCCGGTGGAACTAATGAACAAGTACGGATCAGATTCCATCAGGCTATATCTCATTGATTCCCCTGTTGTGAGAGCTGATACCCTGAAATTCAAAGAGGAGGGGGTAAAGGGGGTATTGAAGGATGTCCTACTACCCTGGTTCAACGCTTACAGGTTCCTCATCCAGAATATAGTGCGGCTAGAGCAAGAGGAGGGGAGGAAGTTCGTGTATGAGGGAGATGCTCTGAGTGGGAATGTGATGGATAAATGGATCCTCTCTTACACTCACTCTCTCATTGAGTTTGTAGAGGTGGAGATGGCTGCATACCGGTTATACACGGTGGTACCCCGTCTAATCAAGTTCATAGAGAACCTGACTAACTGGTATGTGCGGTTAAACAGGCCCCGTATCAGGGGTGAGATGGGTGTAGAGGAGTGTGAGGCGAGTGTGAACACCCTCTTCTCAGTCCTCCTGACTATGATCAGACTAATGGCTCCCTTCACTCCCTTCCTAACGGAGACCATGTACCAGAACCTCAAACAGGCCATACACCCCAAGTTCTTTAGTGGGGAGGATGACTCCATACACTTCCTGATGCTCCCCAAGTTTGATAGTAGCAAGATAGACAGGGAGATAGAGAGGAGGGTGGCTACAATGCAGTCTGTTATTGAGACTGGCAGGCTACTCCGGGACCGCAACACCCTGCCCATCAAGTACCCTCTAAAGGAGGTGGTACTAGTTGATGTAGATACTACCGTCCTATCTGATGCTCAGTCTCTAGAGAGCTATATAGTAGGGGAACTGAATGTGAGGAAGCTCACTGTCTCTAGTGACAAGGCCAAGTATGCTGTACAGCTGACTGCTAAACCCAACCACATGCTCCTTGGAAAGAGGCTGAAGGGTGATTTCAAGAAGGTCAGTGCAGCTATAGTGGCTCTCAATGATGTGGAGTTGAGTGAGATGAAGGAGACTGGAGAGAGGGAGATCTGTGGGCATGTGATCCAGTTTGATGAGCTCCATGTTGGGTATGAGGTGAAGGGAGCTGAGGGAGGTCAGTATGCAGCTGCTGCTGAGAACAATGTACTAATCCTACTGGACTGTACCACTGACCAGGAGCTAATGGATGAGGGTCTAGCGAGGGAGGTTGTTAACAGAGTCCAGAAGTTGAGGAAGAAGGCTAAACTGGTACCCACTGACAAGATTACTGTTTACTATACCATCAAGGGTAAAGCAGGAGATCTAGTTAGGGTTGTGGGCAGTCAGAAGGATCTGATAGAGACCTCCCTCAAGTCATCCTTCCTGGGTGACACCCCCTCTGGAACTACTGTTATAGAGGAGGAGGTGGATGTTAAAGGTACTAAGATGGTCCTAACTCTCGTTGGAGATCGCCCTGTAGCCCCTGGATTAGTGGTCCAGTGGCCGGGATCTGGCCGCCCTTCTGGACCCTACCTGAGTGTGTCCTATAACGGGCAGACTAAAGACCTGCTCCTGGCCCCATCTGGTGCTGCTCCCCTCACCGCCATGGAACTAGAGATGGAAGTGAAGATCCTGTTCGATCTGTTTGGGCGCAACATCTCCCTCTCTCAGGGCGGATCTCAACTCAAGATTAGTGAGCGAGATTTGAGTCAGCTTAATGGACAAACTGTGACCGTGTCAGCCTAGATAGTTTATCAATATATATATATCCGGGGATTTAGGTTTTAATATGATGCACTGTCACTATACTCATTTTAGGAGTTTTATTTGAGGTTTTTTTGACTACAAGATTCTGTGTTTTATTCTTGTCTCTATACCCCCTCCCCCAACTAACCAATAACTAAATCCTCTCCTTTATAGTTGGATGTTACGGCGGTGTAACATTGAGAACTGTGCCATACCGGTATGGTACCAGCACTTCCGCCCCATCACATTTGAGACCCTGTTTGTTCACCTCACCCCCGACTTCCTGACCTATCTACAGGCGGATAAAGTGGTGTTGCCAGCATCCCTCCTACCTCCCCAGCCTCCCAAGCAGCAAACCGAGTCAGACAGTGAGGTGATTACTCCATATAAGGGCATATATTGTGATACTGTCTTTAGTTAAGCATTGAATGACCCCAGCAGTCTCCACCACTATCTAACCCCATGCCCCCGTGTAGGAAGAAGAGGATGATGAAGAGTGGGACGAGGCACCCACAGAGGCCCAACCCAACTTCCCAGACCTAGAGGAGCTAGTGAGGCAGGCTATTGACCGGCTGGGTGGGGAGGTATTCATCAAGTTGAACTGGTCAGCCCCTAAAGATGCTAACTGGATGTTGCACGATGGTACACTCTGCTGTAGGTGCCCCCTGGATGTTATACTGCTGTTGAAGGGGAGTGAGTTCGTACAACATGACCTCCACCAGGCCTTTATTGAGTGTAGTGATGGACAATACGAGGTACCCAGGGGTGGGTTCACTCTGGCCCTCAGAAGGTGGGAGAACCTCACCCCTTCAGGGGAGTTCCGTCTATTTGTAAGGAACAACAGTCTGCTGGCTGTTAGCCAGAGACACCACCGACAATACCTGCCCTCTGTGGTCCAGGACCGAGTTAACATTCTAAATGACATGCAGCAATTCTTCTTCAACTATCTCCAGGGGAGGTTCCCAGACCCTGACTATGTGGTAGATGTATACCGTGCTGCCCCTCACAGAGTCATCCTGGTAGATTTCAACCCCTTCTCCAGGGTGACCGACCCCCTCCTGTTTACCTGGTCTGAACTGAACACCCTGGCCCCTGATGCAGCCCCCTCCCTAAAGGTGGTAGAGGATGAGGGTCTGAAGGGGCACCCCTACAGTGAGAACAGGGTCCCTCAGGAGGTAGTGAATGTGGGAAATCAGCAGGAGATCAATGATTTTGTTAGACTGTTTAACAATGGACGATTCACACAGCAGGGTGACACTGATGATGAGGATTTGTGATACTGAGTGACACGGGGTGACACTGACAGCTAGGGGGTGTCAGGTTTTGTTCCAGACAATGTGGGAATGTGATACTGGGACACAAGTGGGAAATGTGAGAAGGTGTGTATGTTGTGTATAGAGAGAGATCAGACTGTGAAGTGGCAGTGAACTGAATCCTTCTCTTTCACCAGGAATTCTGGGATTCGCATTTTATAGACTCTCTCAGAGCCTGTATCATTTTAACTGTCTTTTTGTTGAAAAGAGAACTCTAAGCAGAGAATGTTTTTAATGTTGAAGAAGAAATCCAGACAGTTTATTTCCCCTGACTAGTAGTTGTGTAGATCTTCTTTTGCTTCTGTGAAAATATAAATATATGCAACTATTTGACTTCTTACCCAATTTTTAATTTGCTTGTTTGATATTTAGTCCCCTGGTTGGTAGAATGGTTCGTAGTGGACAGCTGGAACTGTATGTCCGGGTCCCATCACGAGATATAACCCCTGAACAGCTTACCAATTTCGTCCAGGTGCATTCAACAGCTACACTCTCTCTCTAATCACTGCTCCCTTTTACACACCGGCACCCACTTTCCCACTAATACAAGATCACCCGTCGCCCTTGTTGGGTAAGGGGTCACCCATCAGTCATCACTCAACAACGTCGTCCTGTACCACCACACTAGACAGTCTGAACACCCCTTCCGTGTAGAATCTGGAACACACCCCTACTATAAGATACACTAAATCTCCCTCTCTCCCACTAACCACCCCTGGGACACCCCCTCTCTCCCACTAACCACCCCTGGAACACCCCCTCTCTTCCACTAAACACCCCTGGGACACCCCCTCTCTCCCACTAACCACCCCTGTATCACCCCCTCTCTCCCACTAACCACCCCTGGAACACCCCCTTTCTCCCACTAACCACCCCTGGGACACCCCCTCTCTCCCACTAACCACCCCTGGGACACCCCCTCTCTTCCACTAAACACCCCTGGAACACCCCCTTTCTCCCACTAACCACCCCTGGGACACCCCCTCTCTTCCACTAAACACCCCTGGGACACCCCCCCCCCCCCCCACAAAACCTGGAACACCCCCTACTTTCAGCTGCAGTTTGGGTGTGACGTGGAGGTGATGTATTGGAATAATAAGAAAGCGCCAGGACACGCTGAAACAACATTCTGCTTTGTGAGGTGTCGCAATAAACACGAAATGGACCTTCTAATTAGGTACTGGTAACTGGATATTAATTAGTATAGTCCCTCTTAGATTCCTGTTAAGTGATACTATGTCAGAGCATTGGCCTGACAGGTGATACGTTCCCCACCTCCCCCAATACTACAGTATAATATGACTGGTTTAACAGCTGTTGTTTCAGGGACATGCACGATTGTATGATGGGACACTGGGAGACGCCCCTGGTGGTCAAGAAGAATAAAGGAAACGCGTGGAGGTAGCAATTGTCTCAATATGTGGTGAGTTAAAAACTGAATATCAAGTTACCTGGGACATATTTTACATCAATTCATTCTCCACCCGTTTATCTCTACAGCTTATATTGTCTAATGTGTGGTCCTCCAATCTCCATCATTGTTTGCACTTTCTATTTGGTTAGCTGGTGTCATCCCGGCCAGCTCTCTCTCTCTCTCTCTCTCAACTAGCACTCATCTCCAGTTTCTTTATCGTTTTCCGTAGCATTATTTCCTGTTCCTCCAGTTCCATCCTCAGTTCCGTGTGTACATCACTAGCTCTCTGTGGTGTACCTCCGTGACTGAACTCAGAGGCCCCATCAGTACCGGGTGGGCCACCTCCAGTCAGATCTCTAACGGTCTGGATGATTTGTTTAGTAACACCCTTTACACTACTGTCAGTCTCTACCTCCGGTCCCACGTCATCTACTGTCTCTCCCTCTATATAGACTATCCTGGGAGAGAAGTTCTTCTTGATATATGATAGGAAGGTCTCCCTTCTCTTGAAGGCCAGCTTCCTCTCCATCCCCACTATAGTCTCTGCTTTCTGCAGGGCTGCAACCTCCACTGCTTTGTAGTAGATTCTCTAATGAGAGAGGGGGGGGGGGTCAGTTAATAGTGTGTATTATATTGAGACTACATGACGTGGTGTGTCATTATACCCACCCACGCACCTGAAAGGTGTCCGATACTAGAGCGATGAACAGGTTCAGTAGAATTATAGCTGAGGCCATCAACCAGTACGCCACAAGGAAGTCCAGCCAACTCTCTGGGATTTGGGCCTGTACAGGGGGACTGTTAGAAAGTGTGCACTGTGCATGTGTGTGTGTGTGTGTGTGTGATTGTGTACAGGGGGACTGTTAAAGAGGTGTGTGTGTGATTGTGTAGAGGGAGAGGTGTGTGACTAACATACATAGAAGGAGAGAAGTGTGTGATTGTTTGCCTGGTTAGACTGTGTTTCGGGCGCCGCGCCCCCGAATCACAAATGTAAAAGGAGGATTAGAACATAACAAGTGATTGTGCAATGTACCGTTTCACAGTATGTTAGAAGATCATCATATGCGTAGTCGTCCACGAGCATCATTCTGAATACAGTGAACGCTAGGGAGACTATCGTACTGTAGTCGTCTATCCCTGAGTCACCTGTAGAAATGGTAGAGTTATTAAACAGCGAGAGAGGGTAGAGTGGGTGTGGTAGTATAATACATACTGAAGAACTGCCAGAAGACACAGACAGCAGGGACGTATAGGATGCAGAATATGAAGGTTATCTTGAACATGTCTCCAAAGCTGCTACTGATGATCACTACAAAGGGCCCCATCATTTCAAACACCTGTGAAGGGGGAGTTAGTACTTTCGTGTGAAGAGAGGGAGGGAGAGTTACTAGTTGTCAAGAGAGGGGGGATAGTAGCTTAGGGGGTGTACTGCAGCAGAAAGGGTTGTTGTTTTGAGTACCTGTGAAACTCTACTTCCTGGACATTATTGATTATATATATGTTGCATGTCTCCTTTTACTAAATATGTATTGCGTGCCCTTACCTTTAGATATTTGAATAGTTTCATCCAGGCCATTATGATGCCAATACAAAGCATCATGGACTTCCATAGTCGCACCTCGATGAAGAATTCGGACGTGTGTTCTGAAATCAACCTGTGGGGATCAGGGAGTGCTTGTTATACTACTAGTTGGTCTTGCTACAACCTCTATAACGGGATAACTTTACCTGTCTAGAAATAGTAGGAGGAATGCAAAGGACATGACAAATATGAAGATCCAATCATAAACATTCCAGAAGTCACTCCAATAGGAGCTCTTTGCCTTCAGCACACTTCTCTCCATATCTTCTAGGTAGTCCTTCTCGTCACTGTTCTCTGGCATTACAACGTACCTATATTAGGAGGTAGATACAAGACCTAGTAACACTAGACCTAATAATTGGGAGGGGAGACACACACATACTTTAGATCGCTTTGTATTTGGTTTAGTTTCCATGTTTTCCACTCAGCATGGTCTCGGTATCCTCCTACCAACTCCATCATCTCCTCCCCTAGCTGGATAGCAAACAGCAGCTGTATGTGAGGGGGAGTGGTGTTAGGGAAACAGCAGCTGTATGGGGGGGGGAGTGTTGTTAGGGAAACAGCAGCTGTATGTGAGGGGGAGTGTTGTTAGGGAAAGAGCAGCTGTATGTGAGGGGGAGTGTTGTTAGGGAGGGGGGGGGGGGTAATGGCGGGGCCTGTTTAGATGTTCCTAACACACTTACAGCTGATATAACTCCAATAATATCGCTTGCTAGTGGGCTCTTATCGTCCACAAAGGTTTTCACTATGAGCAGAGAGCTCCAGAGAAGCAGTGTGAAGAAGTAGATCAACAGCTCATAGATACACCCAAATATACCAAACTGACTCCACTTAACCTTTATCATCTCCTTTATAACAGGGTGATTCACCAACACCTATAACATTGTACACATATAACGGGGTCTTATAATAATAGCAATACACCCACATACACCATACCTGGTTTTCAGTATTCACTACCTCCTCTAACACACTAGGGCTGGGGAAGCTCGCTCCCTCCTCTCCTAGCAGGCTGGGTTCCAGATAATTCAAATAGTAGAATTCCTGTTGTCATGGTTGCAGTATTAGTATGATGTGGCCAATTAGCCCCCCCCTCCTCAATTACCTGCCGTGTTGTTTTATTGAACTTGTAGAACTGGTCGAGCCCCTTTACAGCCACGTCAGGCATGTTTCTTATCATAGCACACACGGGGTGGTAGCCTGTATAGTCCAACACCTAGTAATATATAATGTCAGGCATGTTTCTTATCATAGCACACACAGGGTGGTAGCCTGTATAGTCCAGCACCTAGTAATATATAATGTGAGGCATGTTTCTTATCATAGCACACACGGGGTGGTAGCCTGTATAGTCCAGCACCTAGTAATATATAATGTCAGGCATGTTTCTTATCATAGCACACACGGGGTGGTAGCCTGTATAGTCCAGCACCTAGTAATATATAATGTCAGGCATGTTTCTTATCATAGCACACACGGGGTGGTAGCCTGTATAGTCCAGCACCTAGTGATATATAATGTCAGGCATGTTTCTTATCATAGCACACACAGGGTGGTAGCCTGTATAGTCCAGCACCTAGTGATATATAATGTCAGGCATGTTTCTTATCATAGCACACACTGGGTGGTAGCCTGTATAGTCCAGCACCTAGTGATATGGGGGTTATACCCTCTACTTGCTGTATTGTTATGTTACACAACACTCACCCAGCCCAGTGTTTTGGCTACAAACATGGTTATTTGAGCTGTTTAAATCCCCCCGTCTAATGTGTGAGATGGGTGTGAGCGGTGTGTACCTTTGCAGAAGCCCCCATGTCCAATAGAATGCTAGCTGCAACAGATCTATCTAGTTCAGCTGCCACCAATAACGGTGTCCTCCCTCTGTAGTCCTTGGACTCTATATTAGCCCCTAACTCAACTAGTGCCTGTTGTTGGAAATAGTTAGAACTTGGACTCTATATTAGCCCCTAGCTCAACTAGTGCCTGTTGTTGGAAATAGTTAGAACTTGGACTCTATATTAGCCCCTAACTCAACTAGTGCCTGTTGTTGGAAATAGTTAGAACTTGGACTCTATATTAGCCCCTAACTCAACTAGTGCCTGTTGTTGGAAATAGTTAGAACTTGGACTCTATATTAGCCCCTAACTCAACTAGTGCCTGTTGTTGGAAATAGTTAGAACTTGGACTCTATATTAGCCCCTAGCTCAACTAGTGCCTGTTGTTGGAAATAGTTAGAACTTGGACTCTATATTAGCCCCTAGCTCAACTAGTGCCTGTTGTTGGAAATAGTTAGAACTTGGACTCTATATTAGCCCCTAACTCAACTAGTGCCTGTTGTTGGAAATAGTTAGAACTTGGACTCTATATTAGCCCCTAACTCAACTAGTGCCTGTTGTTGGAAATAGTTACACAGCTCTTGTGTTTGTCTGGCCAACAGAAGTCTAATGTTTCCTACCTTGCACGCTCCTGGGGCATCGTTTTTAGCAGCGTAGTGTAGGGGTGTTTGGACGTCATTGTGAGTGATTGCCCCATAATCTGCTTTCTCTTCTATTAGGTATCTGTGTGGGATATAATATCCCTGGATTATAACCTGACTAATGAGTTGTCCCTGATAAATACTGACCCCCCTCCCCACTACCCTCCCTACTGACCCAATGATGTGGTGGTTATCCATTGCAGCCGCCATGTGTAATGGTGTCCTCCCGTGTTTATCCATAGTATTCATTGCAGCCCCCTTATCCACCAGGAACCTGATGACCTCTAACCCCTCCTCCCTACAAGCAGCGTGCATCACAGTCTTGCCAGCCTCGTCTTTAGCGTTTATATTAGCTCCTGGATTATTATGTAAGATCCCTAGTTAGATTTGTCTTTAGTCATTGTGTGTTATATAAATCATGGGATTTCAATGTTTTGTTTTCCCTACCCAGATTCAGCAGCTCAGTTATACGGTCGAATTCCACGTTTACCCCGAGTCTTTTCTGTGTACTGAGAGCTTGAAAGTAGTACAGCACAGCTAGTTCCTTATCGGGGTTAAATGTGACTGCTAACTCCAGGAATGGCTGTGCCAAGGTGTCTGAGGCAGCTAGAGAGAGGGGTATTGTTGGGTCAGGGTGTCTGAGGCAGCTAGAGGGAGGGGGTATTGTTGGGTCAGGGTGTCTGAGGCAGCTAGAGGGAGGGGTATTGTTGGGTCAGGGTGTCTGAGGCAGCTAGAGGGAGGGGGTATTGTTGGGTCAGGGTGTCTGAGGCAGCTAGAGGGAGGGGTATTGTTGGGTCAGGGTGTCTGAGGCAGCTAGAGGGAGGGGTATTGTTGGGTCAGGGTGTCTGAGGCAGCTAGAGGGAGGGGTATTGTTGGGTCAGGGTGTCTGAGGCAGCTAGAGGGAGGGGTATTGTTGGGTCAGGGTGTCTGAGGCAGCTAGAGAGAGGGGTATTGTTGGGTCAGGGTGTCTGAGGCAGCTAGAGAGAGGGGTATTGTTGGGTCAGGGTGTCTGAGGCAGCTAGAGGGAGGGGTATTGTTGGGTCAGGGTGTCTGAGGCAGCTAGAGGGAGGGGTATTGTTGGGTCAGGGTGTCTGAGGCAGCTAGAGGGAGGGGTATTGTTGGGTCAGGGTGTCTGAGGCAGCTAGAGGGAGGGGGTATTGTTGGGTCAGGGTGTCTGAGGCAGCTAGAGGGAGGGGTATTGTTGGGTCAGGGTGTCTGAGGCAGCTAGAGGGAGGGGGTATTGTTGGGTCAGGGTGTCTGAGGCAGCTAGAGGGAGAGGGGGTATTGTTGGGTCAGGGTGTCTGAGGCAGCTAGAGAGAGGGGTATTGTTGGGTCAGGGTGTCTGAGGCAGCTAGAGGGAGGGGTATTGTTGGGTCAGGGTGTCTGAGGCAGCTAGAGGGAGGGGTATTGTTGGGTCAGGGTGTCTGAGGCAGCTAGAGGGAGGGGTATTGTTGGGTCAGGGTGTCTGAGGCAGCTAGAGGGAGGGGTATTGTTGGGTCAGGGTGTCTGAGGCAGCTAGAGGGAGGGGGTATTGTTGGGTCAGGGTGTCTGAGGCAGCTAGAGGGAGGGGGTATTGTTGGGTCAGGGTGTCTGAGGCAGCTAGAGAGAGGGGGTATTGTTGGGTCAGGGTGTCTGAGGCAGCTAGAGGGAGGGGTATTGTTGGGTCAGGGTGTCTGAGGCAGCTAGAGGGAGGGGGTATTGTTGGGTCAGGGTGTGTGAGGCAGCTAGAGGGAGGAGGTATTGTTGGGTCAGGGTGTCTGAGGCAGCTAGAGGGAGGGGTATTGTTGGGCCAAGGTGTCTGAGGCAGCTAGAGGGAGGGGGTATTGTTGGGTCAGGGTGTCTGAGGCAGCTAGAGGGAGGGGGTATTGTTGGGTCAGGGTGTCTGAGGCAGCTAGAGGGAGGGGTATTGTTGGGTCAGGGTGTCTGAGGCAGCTAGAGGGAGGGGGTATTGTTTGGTCAGGGTGTCTGAGGCAGCTAGAGAGAGGGGTATTGTTGGGTCAGGGTGTCTGAGGCAGCTAGAGGGAGGGGGTATTGTTGGGTCAGGGTGTCTGAGGCAGCTAGAGGGAGGGGTATTGTTGGGTCAGGGTGTCTGAGGCAGCTAGAGGGAGGGGTATTGTTGGGTCAGGGTGTCTGAGGCAGCTAGAGGGAGGGGTATTGTTGGGTCAGGGTGTCTGAGGCAGCTAGAGGGAGGGGGTATTGTTGCCAATGACCTTAGAGGTAAAGGAAGGGGAGGGGACGAGTCCTCCTGTCTCCTGTTTTAGGATAAGCATGTGATAAGGAACCCCTTTTTAACGACATTATTTGAGATCGCATTACAGTGTAATTTACAGTGTCTCCCCTCCTTGTTTACTCACGTGCGGTAGCATTGGGTACATTTCTTGGTGGTAGAACCAGGTCTTTGATCTTGTCAGTCTTCCTGGACATCCAGAACCCACATCTCTGAGGTAGTCCCTGTATCCAACTGGAAAAGGTCCACTTCTGTTGTTCTAGGATGAATTCCTCTGGGCTGCACTTCACTCCACACTGCAGGGACACCAGTATTATACAGGGACACCAGTATTATACAGAGCGACTATAAGGACGCTCAACAAGGATAATGAAACAAGAGAGGGCACCCTGTAGTAGTTGTAGTGTTACCATTTCTCCATGCTCTGGGCACACCCATCCGATGTCAGAATCATACATTGAAGACATGATGATGTTGAAACCAAACACAAACAACACACAACATGGAATTATGTCAGGGAGTGTAGGACTGGGATGATTGGGATCTTTCCATACAATGGATGAAAATGTATGGGGTGAAGGTGAATTAGGAGGTGATATGGGGTGAAGGTGAATTAGGAGGTGATATGGGGTGAAGGTGAATTAGGAGGTGATATGGGGTGAAGGTGAATTAGGAGGTGATATTGGGTGAAGGTGAATTAGGATGTGATATTGGGTGAAGGTGAATTAGGAGGTGATATTGGGTGAAGGTGAATTAGGAGGTGATATTGGGTGCGGTGACTTAGGCGGTGCTATTGGGTGCCGGTGCATTACGGCGGTGCTCTTGGGGTGCAGGGGCCCTTCGGCTGTGCTATTGGGTGCCGGTGCCTTCGGCTGTGCCTCTTGGGTGCCGGTGACTCCATTCGGCGGTGCTCTTGGGTGCGGTTGCCTTCGGGCGGTGCTCCTTGGGTGCCGGTGGCCTATCGGCGGTGGCTCTTGGGGTGACAGGTGCCTTCGGCTTGGTGCTCTATTGGGTGCCGGTGCCTTCGGCTGGATAGCTCTTGGGTGCCGGTGGCCTTCGGCGGTGCTCTTGGGTGCCGGTGCCTTCGGCGGTGCTCTTGGGTGCCGGTGCCTTCGGCGGTGCTCTTGGGTGCCGGTGCCTTCGGCGGTGCTCTTGGGTGCCGGTGCCTTCGGCGGTGCTCTTGGGTGCCGGTGCCTTCGGCGGTGCTCTTGGGTGCCGGTGCCTTCGGCGGTGCTCTTGGGTGCCGGTGCCTTCGGCGGTGCTCTTGGGTGCCGGTGCCTTCGGCGGTGCTCTTGGGTGCCGGTGCCTTCGGCGGTGCTCTTGGGTGCCGGTGCCTTCGGCTGTGCTCTTGGGGTGCCGGTGCCTTCGGCGGTGCTCTTGGGTGCCGGTGCCTTCGGCTGTGCTCTTGGGTGCCGGTGCCTTCGGCTGTGCTCTTGGGTGCCGGTGCCTTCGGCTGTGCTCTTGGGTGCCGGTGCCTTCGGCGGTGCTCTTGGGTGCCGGTGCCTTCGGCGGTGCTCTTGGGGTGCCGGTGCCTTCGGCGGTGCTCTTGGGTGCCGGTGCCTTCGGCGGTGCTCTTGGGTGCCGGTGCCTTCGGCGGTGCTCTTGGGTGCCGGTGCCTTCGGCGGTGCTCTGGGTGCCGGTGCCTTCGGCGGTGCTCTTGGGTGCCGGTGCCTTCGGCGGTGCTCTTGGGTGCCGGTGCCTTCGGCGGTGCTCTGGGGTGCCGGTGCCTTCGGCGGTGCTCTTCGGTGCCGGTGCCTTCGGCGGTGCTCTTGGGTGCCGGTGCCTTCGGCGGTGCTCTTGGGGTGCCGGTGCCTTCGGCGGTGCTCTTGGGTGCCGGTGCCTTCGGCTGTGCTCTTGGGTGCCGGTGCCTTCGGGGGTGCTCTTGGGTGCCGGTGCCTTCGGCGGTCCTCTTGGGTGCCGGTGCCTTCGGGTGTGCTCTTGGGTGCCGGTGCCTTCGGCGGTGCTCTTGGGTGCCGGTGCCTTCGGCTGTGCTCTTGGGTGCCGGTGCCTTCGGCGGTGCTCTTGGGTGCCGGTGCCTTCGGCGGTGCTCTGGGGTGCCGGTGCCTTCGGCGGTGCTCTGGGGGTGCCGGTGCATTAGGAGGTGATATTGGCTTCAAACAAACTGTTCCACTAGCATTCCATGGCTGCTGGGCTGGCCATTGGTATCCATTAGAGATCTCGTGTGTCCCATAATTAATTGATTTAATTAATAATTAGGGCCATCTAAACTTCTCTACAGTTGTTCCTCCCTCAATCTCACCTCTGATAGAGTTTGGTGACGTTGCCCTCGAGCACTCTTCTGTCTTCTCATGGTCTGTCCAGCTGGTTCTAATGGTTCGTCACCTCCCACCTCCTAAAAGTGATATGGAATGTTACTACTACTGCTGCCCCCCTGCCACCTCCCTGCCACCTATGTACCTGCATCATTATCATCATGTACTAAGCTATTGCAAATGATAGACAGACAAATAGAGAACTATCCCTCATAGTGAACCGTAATATGTGTTCTTGAAATTTGATCTATCACGCTCTTAGTTCATCAATCAAGCGGTTGTGGTGCCGAGGTTCCGTGTGGGAGGGAGAGGGAGAGAGAGAGAGAAAGAGAAGAGAGAGAGAGAGAGAGAGAGAGAGAGAGAGAGAGAGAGAGAGAGAGAGAGAGAGAGATAGCTATCAGATAGAGTGTGTAGAGACCTCTCAGACTCGATCTACTATACTATCTCGAATCTCTCTCTCTCTCTTACTCTATTCCTCTCTCTCTCTTCTCTCTCTCTCTCGCTCTCTCTCTATCTCTCTCTAGACCTCTTTCGTCCTCCATCGTCTCGATAGCATACAAGAAGATACGCTATATCCATACTAGAGCCCTACATTGAAGGACGATACTAGAGATATAGCGAGATAGAGATAGAGACTTGGCTTTAAAAGAGAGATAGACAGAGAGAGTTAGAAAGACGAAGTGAGAGATTTCGGTTCTGAACACTGTCACAACACTATCAGTGTCAACTTATATGTAGGAGGAGCGAGAAAGATAGCGAGAGAGGGAAAGCTAAGCCTAAAGAGAGGGAGAGCGTGTCAGAGGAAGTGAGATCGAGAGAGAGAGAGAGAAAAAGAGAGAGTGAGAGGGAAGGATAGAAAGAGAAGGTGAACTGCAAGAAACGTGTTGTGGAATAATAGCATGATGATGTGATAGGGTAGATCACCCGGATAATATGATTTCCCTTTTTTCTATTGGGGGTGCGTTCCTCCTTCTCATTTGGAGTCTCATTTCTCTGTGTATCACTTTGCATTCCATCCACCTGGCCGTGTGTATGAGATCCATTACTAACAACGTTAGAGTCCATGTGTATGCACACTTGCTATTTCTATTATGCATGCAAGAGTTTTTGGCGTTTTGTAACAACTAGATTAGAAAGATGGAAGAAGAGAGGAGAGAGACGGAGTGAGAGAGAGAGAGAGGAGAGAGAGAGAGAGAGAGAGAGAGAGAGAGACAGAGAGAGACAGAGAGAGAGACAGAGAGAGACAGAGAGAGAGAGAGAGAGAGAGAGAGGGGGATGAAAAATTGAGGAGTCGTCCTGACTGTCCCATTCTGGGGGAATAGAAAACACTGATAAGAGTGTGAGAAAAGCCTATAGAACGCACCTGATATAATATACGTGTCTCCTTACTCCACGCACATGTGTGTCCTAGCTCGAGCCCTTTATTTAGGTCTGCTACGAGTTGTTGTGTTCCCCCACCTTCCTGTTGTCTTCATTTTGGGTTCATGTAATTATATTCTTTGATGCACTCTCCCATAGTTTGTTCTAAACCCCTACGAGCGACTCAGTTTAGTGCCCTAATAAAATCGACCCATTTTAATGCCCTAATACCCCCAGGTATGATTTTGGTGTTTCTGCTGCTTCCATTCGACCCACTCAGCTACAATAGCAGGGCCACTGGGAGGATTTACACAGACTCTTCCTGAGACTACTTCATTTGACACCCTAGCGTCCAGTGCAGCCCTTACTAAACCTACAAGTACCTCTCCAATTGAAGGGACAACTCTACCAATTGGTACTGGAGGGGAGTTCATCCACGAGACATCTGGGCCATTTAACCAAACTAGAGCTAAAACGGAGTCAACAAGTGGTTGGGTTACTGCCCCAACCACCTACCTCCCAACCACACTGGAGAGTAACGAGGTGGTTACCTGAGTACAAAGTGGAGGTGGGCATACCCTAATGACAAAGTAATGAACTCTGCCTGCTCAGCAGTTACTGGACTATGTTGGGCGGCTATATTAATCCTCGTTATTGTGTGAGGTTCAATTGGGATCACCAGATCTGTGGTGGAGTGATATCCCTGAGAGATCTTGTTAATGCTGTTAGCCTCGTTTATTGTGGGGTGCCCCCCTCTCAACATTTGTTAAATCTTGAGATCTGCGCAGGGATGCGTGTGAGTGTGTGGGTGGACGCAGTTTAACCATCTTTTTATAAATCAGATTATTTTTTCCAGTTTCCTTCGTTAAATGATGATTTCACTTCTCTGTCTCTTGTTACTTGGTACCTGCTTAGGGTCCGAGCCTGTACTTTCAGAGAGAGAACCAGATAATTCTGATGTGCCAGAGAACCAGGCCCCGGACGGCAAGGCACCCAATGTGGTGTTTATTATTGCTGACGATCTGGGCTGGAATGATGTTGGATATCACGGTAGTGAACTGAAATCACCGGTAATATATACCTGTCTGTCCTTTATGTGTTTTGGTAATACAATCAGAGTGTATAGATTTTGAGACAAGACATCTCTTTAATATGTCATTGTCCTAGCTGATACCTGTCTACACTAACCTAATTGTAATTCCCAGTTTACACTCAAATCTCACTATCCTCCATTCTACCAGGTTCTAGATAAGTTGGCCAGCGAGGGACTACGATTGGAGAGGCACTACACCCAACCCGAGTGTTCCACAACCCGAGCATCACTTCTTACCAGTCGATACATCGTCAGGACTGGGCTTCAAGCTGATGTCATTCTTAATGGAGGTATTATAATGGTGTGCTACCCCAGTTGTCTCCTAAATTCTATGAACTACTATTTCCTGATCTCACTAACGTTTCTCCACCCGCAGGAGGCATGGCCCTGCCCTTGAACGAGACCTTGATGACACAATACCTTAAGGAACTGGGGTACTCCAACTACCTAATTGGAAAGTGGCATCAGGGTGGAAATTCCTGGAAAGAAACGCCTCTTTTCCGAGGATTTGACTACTTCTACGGCTACCTCGGAGGCCAGATTCACTACTTCGGACACCACCACGCCAAGTTTGGAGGCCACGATTTCCGTAAGAACTATCGAGATGCTGATGGGAAGTTCCACGAGGAAATTTTAAAGAAGGAGAGTGGCAAGTATCTGACAAAGCTGCTAACTGACGAAGCCATCAGAGTTGTAGAGGAGCACGATCAGAGCAAACCTATGTTCCTATACTTCTCAATTCCCAATGTTCACTCCCCCAACCAGTCACCCAAGGGTTACAATGAGAAGTACAGTGAGGGGACAGGCGTCACTGAGTTCGACAGAAAACAGCTGGCAGGTAATCTTGGAGGCTTGGAGGAGTCGGTACACAATCTGACGGAGGCCCTCAAGAAGAGTGATATGTGGGAAAACACAATGGTTGTGTTCCTCTCAGACAACGGAGGGTGCCCAGAGCAGTTGATGAGCTATGGTGGCCATAGTAACTACCCTCTTAGATCCGGGAAGACCACTTTGTTTGAGGGGGCACTTAGAACACCTGCCTTCGTTTATGGGCCCATTGTGGACCACTTGAGGGGCCAGGAAAGTCACGGTACATTCCATGTGTCTGATTGGTTCCCGACACTGCACAGCATCATCAAGGCCAAGACTGGTAAGACAGTGAAGCTGGTAAACCCTATAGATGGGGTGGATAACAGTGCTATGATTCTAAATAACGGACCCACCAAGAGGACAGAGATGCTTCACCAACTGAACCTAGGAAATCAGGCCTACAGAATGGGAGACTACAAAATCATTGTTGGTATGTCACCCTCCTTCAATTCAATATAGATTATCTCTGAATATTCCTGATATTATAATAAACTTCTACAGAAAATAACTCCCTCCCTAACCCCATGTCTACCCCTAGGTGATCCTGGCCAGTATGATGGATTTAAGAAGACAGAAGGACGACCAGATATCAAGATTCAATACGACGAGCCAGAGGACTTCCTTGGCAAGCTGAAGTGCACCCTGGGTCTGTGTGGTAGTTTCGGGGACTTTATTGTTGATGAGGACGGGGCTAATGTTCGACTGTATAACGTGATAGAGGATCCCAGTGAGACTTACAATCTTGCCGCTAAGAAACCAGAGATTGTGAAAGAGATGCGTGCTAGGCTAGAGAAGTTCAAGGAGATTGTGATGCCAGCCCAATTCAATGGAAAAATTAACGCTGCCCACTTCAAGCACAATGGTGGTATCTGGCAGCCGTGGAAGGACGATATGGAAGGGGTGGAAATTAACCAGAGGTTCCTAACTAAAACTGAACTTTAACTGATCTTGGGGAATTAGCGTGGGAACTATTTACGTGATTGTTTTATTTGTTTTTCAATTTTAGTTACCAATTAACCAGTTGTAATTGTTATAATGAACCCAGGGATAACATTTGGTGACACATGTGCGAGATCGAAGTCTCCCAGCGACTGAGATCGAGCTCACACATTACTCGCGAGCTCACACATTACTCGCGAAGCGAGAATAGGTGGTAATGGTCCCAAGGATAGCATCTGACCGGGCAGGGGGTCTTCAAACCCAGGCCCTAAACTTGATTGATTGATTGATTGATTGATTGATTGATTGATTGATTGATTGATTGATTGATTGATTGATTGATTGATTGATTGATTGATTGATTGATTGATTGATTGATTGATTGATTGATTGATTGATTGATTGATTGATTGAAGTTGTGTTGGAACTTACTAAATAAGCTCCAATGCAACCAAGAATTCATTCTGTCAGGTCTATGCTCTCACCACAATTCTCGCGCTGAAAGAAATTAGAATAGGGTCAGACCTCGGTACCATTGCCACCTATTCTCGCTTCGCGATGTGTGAGATGAAGATCAATCTCAGTCGTGCACGACTTTGACCTCTCACATGTGTCCACCAAGGTCAGGCCAATGCTCTGACAGATTTCATTAGGAATTAGATGCGACTGGGATCCAGTCACTGGGTGGGTACCCGTACAGTTTCGACCCAATCGCTTTCTGGCGATTGATTCTCTGAGCGCGAGTCAGAGTCAGATGGGGTCCATGGCGCTAGACAGCCCAATTGAGAGTTTTAGTGGGTTTCGTGATGTCTGTCAGGCGGTGCCAGACCCGTTTGTTGATTTGACAAGCGACAGTACACTTGCTCAGATCAGCAAGGCCCTGTCAGAGCATTGGCCTGACCCTACAGCGCACGAGAACTGTGGTCAGAGCATTGTCCTGGAACTGTCAGGCTGATAGGCACCGCCAGACAGATGATGATGGCAATGTTATCCCTGGATTTTGTGTTGATATTAAATGAGGCGGAATTCACAGAGTGGAAACAATAAAACATGATACACAATCAAATCACACAAAATCTGGCAAAATATCCCTCCTGGGCCGGAGATAATACTCAAATTGGGATGAAGCATCTGTACCCTGTCTGTTAGTGTCACTGTCGGTGTCGCAAAACTGGTCTCACAAGATGCCTACGAGGCCGAGGGGTCATTTCGTTACCAACTCACAAGACTGCCCTCTCCCAACTTGTTGAGTAACAACAACTCTGAACCAGGCCGGAGGGTGGTTACAAGCGGCAAGGGTTCCCCCTAAACCATTTTCAAACAACCCCACATGTCAAGAACCCGTTATCCATCTTGCTGTCTAATCTTGTTCTCACAGCGTGTAGCAATGTGATTCTCTCTATTACCATATTACGTCACAATGGGACAAGCAGAGAACGTGGTGAGTTTCCACCCACGCTAGCTTGCAAGCACTTGTAGCAAGAGGTGTTTCCGCGTATGAGAATTGCGGCCGGCGTGGGATTCCTGCATTTGAGTGTGCTTGTGTGTGTGGGTGGTCTCAGTTCGCATTTTTCTAACCACTCTCTCGTGTGATCTTCTGACAGCAATGATAACTGTTTTATGTGTTCTACTTCTGGTGGGGGGGTCTGTTGCCGGCAAAGCACCCAATGTGGTGTTTATTATTGCTGACGATCTGGGCTGGAATGATGTTGGATATCACGGTAGTGAACTGAAATCACCGGTAATATATACCTGTCTGTCCTTTATGTGTTTTGGTAATACAATCAGAGTGTATAGATTTTGAGACAAGACATCTCTTTAATATGTCATTGTCCTAACTGATACCTGTCTACACTAACCTAATTGAAAGTCCCAGTTTACACTCAAATCTCACTATCCTCCATTCTACCAGGTTCTAGATAAGTTGGCCAGCGAGGGACTACGATTGGAGAGGCACTACACCCAACCCGAGTGTTCCACAACCCGAGCATCACTTCTTACCAGTCGATACATCGTCAGGACTGGGCTTCAAGCTGATGTCATTCTTAACGGAGGTATTATAATAGTGTGCTACCCCCTGTCAGGCCAATGCTCTGACCACAGTTCTCGCACGCTCCAAATTCGAGAGAAACAAGAATGGGTCAGACCAATTCTCTGACAGGATATACTACCCCAATTCAATTTTCTCCTAAATTCTATGAACTACTATTTCCTGATCTCACTAACGTTTCTCCACCCGCAGGGGGTATGGCCCTACCCTTGAACGAGACCTTGATGACACAATACCTTAAGGAACTGGGGTACTCCAACTACCTAATTGGAAAGTGGCATCAGGGTGGAAATTCCTGGAAAGAAACGCCTCTTTTCCGAGGATTTGACTACTTCTACGGCTACCTCGGAGGCCAAATTCACTACTTCGGCCACTACCACGCCAAGTTTGGAGGCCACGATTTCCGTAAGAACTATCGAGATGCTGATGGGAAGTTCCACGAGGAAATTTTAAAGAAGGAGAGTGGCAAGTATCTGACAAAGCTGCTAACTGACGAAGCCATCAGAGTTGTAGAGGAGCACGATCAGAGCAAACCTATGTTCCTATACTTCTCAATTCCCAATGTTCACTCCCCCAACCAGTCACCCAAGGGTTACAATGAGAAATACAGTGAGGGCACAGGCGTCACTGAGTTCGACAGAAAACAGCTGGCAGGTAATCTTGGAGGCTTGGAGGAGTCGGTACACAATCTGACGGAGGCCCTCAAGAAGAGTGATATGTGGGAAAACACAATGGTTGTGTTCCTCTCAGACAACGGAGGGTGCCCAGAGCAGTTGATGAGCTATGGTGGCCATAGTAACTACCCTCTTAGATCCGGGAAGACCACTTTGTTTGAGGGGGCACTTAGAACACCTGCCTTCGTTTATGGGCCCATTGTGGACCACTTGAGGGGCCAGGAAAGTCACGGTACATTCCATGTGTCTGATTGGTTCCCGACACTGCACAGCATCATCAAGGCCAAGACTGGTAAGACAGTGAAGCTGGTAAACCCTATAGATGGGGTGGATAACAGTGCTATGATTCTAAATAACGGACCCACCAAGAGGACAGAGATGCTTCACCAACTGAACCTAGGAAATCAGGCCTACAGAATGGGAGACTACAAAATCATTGTTGGTATGTCACCCTCCTTCAATTCAATATAGATTATCTCTACTAGGGGGTTTGAATATTCCTGATACTAGATAGTAACATTCTACAGAAAATAACTCCCTCCCTAACCCCATGTCTACCCCTAGGTGATCCTGGCCAGTATGATGGATTTAAGAAGACAGAAGGACGACCAGATATCAAGATTCAATACGACGAGCCAGAGGACTTCCTTGGCAAGCTGAAGTGCACCCTGGGTCTGTGTGGTAGTTTCGGGGACTTTATTGTTGATGAGGACGGGGCTAATGTTCGACTGTATAACGTGATAGAGGATCCCAGTGAGACTTACAATCTTGCCGCTAAGAAACCAGAGATTGTGAAAGAGATGCGTGCTAGGCTAGAGAAGTTCAAAGAGATTGTGATGCCAGCCCAATTCAATGGAAAAATTAACGCTGCCCACTTCAAGCACAATGGTGGTATCTGGCAGCCTTGGAAGGACGATATGGAAGGGGTGGAAATTAACCAGAGGTTCCTAACTAAAACTGAACTTTAACTGATCTTGGAGGATTGAGATAATTTATATTTTGTGTGTGGGTGTTTTATACATTAATTCGAATTGCCTAACTAATCGTTTTTGTTGGAAGTGCTTATCGCAGGGGAGATACCTACCAAACCGAAATTTTAGCATGGTCATGGTGCTGAATCGGGAACACTTCCCAACTCTCATATATCTAGATCTCTGTCACTCATCAAGCCCTAACAGTGTCCAATAAACAGTCCTATAATTATAAACAGTCTAATAAATTCACACTTCACTAGTTGACAATGGATGTTGCGAATATTTGTTGCAGAACTGTCGGAATCTCTTTAGTATCCATAGTAACGAAACTCCGTCCACTTGGCAACACTTTCCGTAACCTGGGAGAGATGAAAGTGGTTTACCTAAATCGAATTCTACATCTGCCAGCTAGATCTGATGACAATTTGCCTGGCTAGACTGTGTGTAAAGGGAGGGTTAGAACATAACAAAGGACAATTACACTTACTGTTGTGCTTCGTTTCCGATAGAGCCTATAAATATCATGAATACTGATACGTTTGGATCAGAGTTCATTGCATCGCCAATGGCAGAGGGTCGTATCATGTAGCGTTTCAGATTGGCATCACTGAAAATATGAGAAAGATTGGTATGGTGGTCCTCAATATTCCCTATTCCCATGAATCGTATCAATCATATTGGGATAATTATTTCTTTAACTATTTCTATATACAGAATAAGTGTATACTGCTCAACCATATCACTGGGTGTAATTATAATATGACAATTGAATTTTACTAATGACTTCTCCCTTTTCTACAACCTCTCTTCTCATATTTCCTAGATTTCTTTGTCTTGCTAGTTAAATGTATGAACAATACAAAGATTCCTGCTCCAAGTTGTTCCATCTGGCACACTCACTTTCTACCATTATATTTAGTTTTCAGAATGAAATGTGTCTTATTATACCTATAGAGCTGTGATTTAACTAGAGAGAATGTACAGTTTATGAAGTTTATAGTGTTTGTGGGGGGGGGGGGGGGTTCCAACCTATTTGTTGTACGTTTGTACGAAAAAAAACACGGGTTTCCTCAAACAAAAAAATACAAAAAAATACAAAAAAATACAAAAAAATACAAAAAAGTACAAAAAAAATACAAAAAAATACAAAAAAATAAAACGGGGTATAAACGATTAAACAAAGCTTTTCTGATCGTTGAAACTTTAGTTGATGATCATAATTGTGTCATAAATTCCTATTAAACTGTGGTTTCATACAAAATTAGCAACTTTTTCTTATAATTGGAAGATAAAAACATGTTTTAATCATGTTTTAATTGTTCTTTATCAAAACACAAGGAAATATTCTATTCAAAATCAATGATGTTTACTTTTTCGAATTTCGAATGAAAGATAATAATTACACGACAAACGTTCCTAGGTGGTACATTAGGACAAAAGGAACCCGTCCATGAACTTTTACTAGGCACCCACCTCCATAATTTGTTGTGCTTTTTTTTGTGCTGTTTGTACGAAAAATTGGAATTTCTAAGAGAGAAAATCTTTCCAAATCGAACTTTCTATCCAAGAAAGTATTATCGAATCGCAATTTCTAAGCGAGAGAAATTTTCCCGAATCGTAATTTCTTACCGAGAAATTTTTTTTGAATCGTATTTTCTAAGCGAGAAATTTCCCCGAATCGCAATTTCTTACCGAGAAAATTTTCTCGAATCGTATTTTCTAAGCGAGAAATTTCCTAGCATCGCAATTTCTTACCGAGAAAATTTTCTCGAATCGTATTTTCTAAGCGAGATATTTCCCCGAATCCCAATTTCTTACCGAAAAAATTTCTCGAATCGTATTTCTAAGCAAAAAATTTCTCCAAATCGCAATTTTTACCGAGAAAATTATCCCGAATCGAAATTAGTACCGAGAAAGTGATCTCCAACTGAGAAAATTTTCTCGTAATCGTAACGGTAATCTGAATCAACTGTCAGGCCAATGCTCTGACCACAGTTCTCGCGCGCTCCGTTTTTTTAGAATTTCAAAAACGTGTACTTTTACACACTTTTTTAGTATGTAATTTTAGCAGGAAAATGGACGACAATGGAACTAAAAACGTTCATATATATGATAGATGGTACATGAACATAAACGGAACCCAGCTATGTATTATTCATACTTTTATCAGGCACCCACATCCTTCATTATTTTTTTGTATTTTTTTGTATTGTTTGTATGGAAAAAAACAGGAATTTCGGATACTTTTATGTATGGTCCGTACAAAACCGTACAAAACCGTACAAAAAAATAGGTTGGAACCCCCCTGTTTGTGTCTCTCACCTGAATGCAATTACAATACGTTCATCAGCCTCAGGGACAGATGCAGCATGGGTGATTGCTCGTTGTAGCCCAGTCACTGAATTGTCACCACTCCAACAAAACTGGGAATGAGCATGCATCTCCTGAAACAATGGGGAATTGGGGGCTAGCCGGGGTTATGGGGGCTATATACTAGCCGGGGTTATGGGGGAATAGTGGAGACGTGGCGGACAGGGGGAATTGGGGGCTAGCCGGGGTTATGGGGGAATAGTGGAGACGTGGAGACCAGGGGGCTAGCCGGGGTTATGGGGGAATAGTGGAGACGTGGCGGACAGGGGGAATTGGGGGCTAGCCGGGGTGATGGGGGAATAGTGGAGACGTGGCGGACAGGGGGAATTGGGGGCTAGCCGGGGTTATGGGGGAATAGTGGAGACGTGGAGACCAGGGGGCTAGCCGGGGTTATGGGGGGCTAGCCGGGGTGATGGGGGCTATATACTAGCCTGGGGTGATGGGGGCTAGCTGGGGTGATGGGGGCTATATACTAGCCGGGGTGATGGGGGCTAGCCGGGGTGATGGGGGAATAGTGGAGACGTGGCGGACAGGGGGCTAGCCGGGGTTATGGGGGAATTATAATTGGGGGCTAGCCGGGGTTATGGGGGAATAGTGGAGACGTGGCGGACAGGGGGAAATGGGGGCTAGCCGGGGTTATGGGGGAATAGTGGAGACGTGGCGGACAGGGGGAATTGGGGGCTAGCCGGGGTGATGGAGGAATAGTGGAGACGTGGCGAACAGGGGGAAATGGGGGCTAGCCGGGGTTATGGGGGAATAGTGGAGACGTGGCGGACAGGGGGAATTGGGGGCTAGCCGGGGTTATGGGGGCTATATACTAGCCGGGGTGATGGGGGCTAGCCGGGGTTATGGGGGAATAGTGGAGACGTGGCGGACAGGGGGAATTGGGGGCTAGCCGGGGTGATGGGGGAATAGTGGAGACGTGGCGAACAGGGGGAATTGGGGGCTAGCCGGGGTTATGGGGGAATAGTGGAGACGTGGAGACCAAGGGGCTAGCCGGGGTTATGGGGGAATAGTGGAGACGTGGTGGACAGGGGGAGAGGTGGCGGACAGGGGGAGACGTGGAGGCCAGGGGAGACGTGGAGACCAGGGGGAGAGGTGGAGGCCAGGGGGAGACGTGGAGGTCAGGGGGAGAGGCGATGGAGAAAGAAGTTATGGGAAGATGGGGAGGAAGCTATGAAGCTAATGGGGTATCAGGTGAAAGTTTCTCAGCTGGTATGTACAGCTGGGCCGGCTCTATTTCTATCCACCCAGCTGTGTATGTGCTACAATAGGGGCTTACTAACGTCCTCAGTTCCCTTATATATACTTATGTGCATATTTAGTAAAGAAAGTTAAAGACACACGAGTGCTATGTCATCTCCAGAGACTAGAGAGATAGTTTCTAAAGGGAGCTGCTGTCGATTTTCATTGTGTGGTCGAGACAGTTAGATATTCTATGTGGTCTACCTCGATAAGTTGTAGTCTCTCCTTCTCATTGGCAGGGGTTTTATCGCGAGATAGAAATGTGATGTGAGGATCCTCCCCACTATGCCCTATGATGTCGTATCGGACTCGTTTCTGTGCCCCTTGTAGACCCTCCATCACCATCACCAGGACCTCTAGTTGCCGCTGTAGTCGCTGGTCCAATCCGTTAAACCTGTGCAATGAGATGATGTTATGACATTTCTACACCAGTCATATCCAGAGTTTTCATTTCTTCTCCGGGTCAGGGTGGTGGTAGAGCAATTAGTTTCTACCTCACCTCAATAATCAAACTTTTCAAAACTAATTTGAAATGAACCTGAGATGAGGTAGAAACTCAATAGTTATTGCATTACAATATATCTTCATCGTTGACCTGCCCAAAGAGGATCTGTCAGGCCAATGCATCTAACAGAAGAGGATACGGAAACTATGATCATTAGAACAAGATAATTAGATTCGTTTAACTACTACCGACCCACATCATAACTAAATCGTGCTAATTTAAATTAGAGATGTAAAAGGAATAATTGCCATTTTGTTTTATGTGAGTCTAACTGTGAAGTGTGAATGGAAATAGGACACATTTTGTTTTGCAATCATTTGCTTTGGTGGGCTCCAATTCTAGCTAACACATACAGATACTATTAATATTACTATTAGCAATGTGATAACGTGGTATGTCACACTGTATAACCGTGATAGGTAACAGTGTGTTCTCACAACAGGTGGTTCAGTGATTGTTGGTACAGTAGGAGTGATTATATAATGATTTTGTTGGTAATGCAATGTCTGACATGTCAAACTCAGACTATTTCCTGCAATAAATCATCAAGTCTCAGTTTGTCCCAATTCAACACATCACCAAGGGGGCAAAATGAGAGAAATTGTTGAATGAGTAAAGAAATGAAGAAAATTTAGTTAGACGGTGAGAGAGGAAGATAATTTTTGACAAGAAAACACGTGAGGCGTCCTGAATCGGGGTATAAGTAACACTGTTACTTACAGTGATCTCAGCGGAGGTCAGTCTGCCGTCGATACCAGTTTTTTGGGGAATATCAATGTAGTGTCTATCTAATGTAGTGTCAATTGAGAACATTACACATTTAATACATATTTTGTAGCGAGCAGTGTGTATTGATTGATAAGGAGGTTCTACTATAGTTTAGTGTCTGGTATTCTCCGGTACTAATACAATGTCCAGGAAACCATGTAGCCCACATAGCGGGTCCAACGCCGCAGTTGTTAGCCCCTCATTGCCTGTTGCGATACGTGGGCGGCTACCCCCCTCTCTCTCTCTCACCTGTACATGCTGCCAGACACATCTACTAGAAGGGTGAGGTGCTTTGGTTGATCCATTTTCAGCCCTTGGTCTCCATCAGGTCTTCCCCTTCTCTTGTATACACTCCTCTCGCCAACTAGTCCTGATGGTGATTAGTTAGTACTCAGCTGGCAATGACCCCCCCCCCCCCCCCCGCATGTTGAGTCACCGGCTATGTATTAGGGAGGTCCTGACACCTGCCATGCAGGGAAGAATGAGTCGTCACATTTTGAGTACAATATGTGCCGTACTTTGAGTGTTAAAACTGTTTGTGTTAGATTCTACTTTTTAATTATCCCAATTATTGATTTCACTTACCCTCTACTAGTTTTGTGTCATCAAATTCTCCATCAGTTTGGTTTTTCAGCCATATTCTATCTCCCTCTTTTGCCGTGAGCCCATTCACCAGCTAGATATAGAGGAAGGGGAGTGGATTAAGCCTTGAGGGTTGGGAATATAAATATGTTAGAAAACAAAGTTCTACAACATAAAAAGTAGTTACAGTTAGTTACATAACGATACATCTATAGTATATTATTCCTATACATTTGTCTATCAGCTATCTAGTGGGGTTAAATATGGAATTTGAGGCTGAAACGCATTGTTTAATTTCAAAGTTGGATCTTTTTTCATTAAACTTTTCTGCGTGAACTGTCGTGCTTTCCCGTCTTTTTTCCTACGCCCTCGACCAGAATTGGATGGCCCAGGTCCATCTGAGTTTTCCTTGTTATCTACCACTTTCTCTCCCCCATTCCGTGCCCCGCCGCGACCTCTCCTTGGTCCCCTAGTGACCTTTTTCTCCTTCTTCTTCGTCTCAATTCCAGAGGGAGTGAAGAGTTGGAGATCGTAGTACCCAACAACTGGAGTGTTGTGCACAAAATGTAAATAGACATTCCATTCCCTGCAACATGCACAGAAACATAGCCGGGGACAAGAACGGGAGTAGAACTCGCTCCGAGGGGGGTCCAGATAAAGTTTCCATTGGTTACAGCAAGAGCAATAACATTGAGGTTTTGAAGGCGGGGGCTTGATGGGGATAGCATACTCTTTCTTTATTTCACAAAATTGAGCTTTCGTCAAAGGCAGTTTGGAGGGCGGGGAGCTGGATCGAAGGAGGGAAGGAGACGGGAGAGGAGGGAGGGCTGACAGAAGACTGTCCTCAGGGTTGCCTGGGGTGGTGAAGAATGATCCAAAATATCGATGAGCCTCCTCCATAAAAACCTCCTGTTCCCCATTGAATGGCTGTAATAGTTGGGCCTTAGGACTCTTCTGACAAGGGCTCCTCTGGTAGGGGCTAAAGGCACTTTTAACTTTGTCATCTCCTCTACTCTCATTAAGGGTCATCAGTAACTTGTTAATTGATTTGGGGCTGGGATCTCGTAGCGTGGGATTCTCTTTTGACAAATCCATTGCAAACAACACGCACTCAAAACAGATGTAAAAGACGAATGTGTAAAGATGCGACGGGGAGAGGTTCCGTAACCAAGCAACGAGAGTGGGGAGGTGATTGCCGCGCGTACAATGTACGATACATTGTACACACTCGCGCGGCGCTATTCCCACGTGCCAGATTTGACTGAGCTCACCATTGAGACCAGGGAGAGAGGGAGGGAAAGAGAGTCAAAAGAGCTTTCATATTATCGACCTGTTGCTTATTACTATTATTAGAACTGGCTCACAATACGTCATACGAGATCTGACAATTAGGTTTTGTATTGTTTGGACTCTTTTGTCTACACGAGAACAATAGAAGATATTACAACTCTCCCAGGCTGAGAGAGAACACATGCAAACTGGTACGTGCCAGTAGTAGTGTAGTTACCTTGTAGTTTCAAATGTAATGGCGGTCAGTTCTTATACAATGTTGTTTTTAGGAGCTCTCTAAAACATAACGTAAAGCTGCCATCCCTTTGTTATGTTCTAACCCTCTTTTAATACATTTGTTTTCTGGGCGTGGCGCGGGAAACAGGGTCGAGTAAGGCAACCATCCCTATCATCTTGAATAGTATTACAACTCAAGGGGGGAACTCAAGTTGAGATATAGAGTTGTAAGTGTATACTGTATCTCAAGGGGTCAATTATACAGTTGCCTTAACAACAACCATAGAAAACTCTCTCTCTCTATCTCTCTCTCTCTCACTCCCTCTCTCTCTCTCTCTCTCTCTCTCTCTCGCTTGTGACAGTGTCCAGGAGTGTAAACTCTCTCTCTTTCCAACTCGTTGTCCAGATCGCGATGGTTCCCCATGTTCCCTTGACCGATGGTCTGGTTATGCGCCCACATTATCACACCTCATTCCTATGCTGGGTGTTAACTATTTCCATTATTTTAGGACCATGGCAGTCTACACGGATAAGTGGATGGATATTCTGCAGTCGGCTGTTATGTGCCCTCTCATCGCTTTATCCATCCTTCTAAATATTGTGGTAACTATACAACTTGTTCCCTACATCACAGTTGTCTGGCAGTTATAATATCAATTCTCTCATTGCAGGTTATATTATCAACCCTCACATATCTCATTGCAGGTTATATTGAAATACCAAGTGTGGACTAACAAGACAGTCCCTGCGTTTCTAATAACAGGTGTATCTATAACTGACATACTGAAGGGTATTGCCTACACTCCCAACATCTACTATCTACTATCTTCCCATGAATATCTAGACAGTGAACCAGGTATGAAATACAAGTTATCTGATCTGGTGACAGTGACAACACAATGACAACACTATGATAACACAATGATAACACGAACTTATCCCTGCAGCTACGTTTTTGCAGAGATTCCAGTTGAACTTTATGGCAGTAGGAATCAGATCTTGTCTATGGTTTACTCTGGCCCTCAGTATAGAAAGGTTGATGCAGATGAAGCGCCCAGCTACCGGACCTCGCAATATAACTTCACGGCAGAGATGTGGTTACCTCATGGGCCTTGGATTTATTGTGTTGGAGGTGTCCATGGTGCCCATTTTCAATGTATTAGTTTTTGGATCTAATTCACTTTGGTACAGCCAGCTGCAGGTAGCTTTGAATGAAGATCCAAGAATGAGCACGATCTTTATAGCAGAGTGGTCAATTATCTGCCTCATTTGTTTTGCAATAGGAGTTTGGACGGCAGTTGTGATCCGAAGTTACATGAAGGGCCAGACAGAGCACAGTGATAAGAGGTTACGACACAGTGCTAACACCGTCCTTATTTTGTCAGCAAACACACTCCTTTTCTCGCTTTACCTGGTATCTATACAGGTCATATTAAAGAAAACTAGGAAGGGACAGCATGAAAAAGTGCGCATTTCGCCGTCGGGTTGTTGGACAAGTTTTTTAGTTTGGCTGCCTTTAGTTATTAGCGCTGTTATAAGTCCCTTAATTTTAATAAGACGGAACAAAATAAGCGTAAAGGGAACTTTCTCAAGGAGCATTGACCTCCACTCTAATGCGACCTAGGTGATGACAATTACATGGGCCTCATTTTACCTGCTTTAAGGAGGAGATCTGGGGACGGACGGCGTTGTAAAATGTGCCATACCGTTCCGAATCGTATTCTGACATTTTTATTTCTTTGAGACGCTTTTCAAATTCCCTTTTACCCATCTCACGTGCTGCCCTTTTAACCTAAACGAAGATTGAATAATGTGTTTGTTAACAATTGACTTATAAAACATTAGGGGGTATGTATAATCTCAGATAATTAATCTGGATATGTACCTCGTCAGGAATATCGTCTTTCTCTGCGTCACTGAGCTGGTGAACGTTGTGTCCAGCATCCAGTCTATAGGGGCCACCCTTACCCCCGAGCCCCGCAGTGTCTCTCCCACCAGTACCACCTGCCCAAGTATTACCCCCAACATGAGGGGCTCCCGTGGGGTCCACTTTGCCGTGTTTAGGCCCAGACACATTGAGACCACTGGTGCGCTCTATATTCACATCACGGGAGGGCTCCCCCACCATTGTTCGCCATTTGGCGAGGGAGGTGGCTAGGGTGGCTTCGGAGAGTTCCCACTTCTGTAGGTAGCCCGTGGGTGTCAGGGTGTGGGGATAGGGATTAGCTGTTATTAGCAGGCTGCTATCCGATCTGAGAATAGGGAGGGATCTTAAAGAGTCAATTACTTAGAGAACACGTTGGGGAGGGATCTTAAAGAGTCAATTACTTAGAGAACACGTTGGGGAGGGATCTTAAAGAATCAATTACTTAGAGAACACGTTAGGGGGATCGTAAAGAATCAATTACTTAGAGAACACGTTAGGGGGATCGTAAAGAGTCAATTACTTAGAGAACACGTTAGGGAGGGATCTTAAAGAGTCAATTAATTAGAGAACACGTTGGGGAGGGATCTTAAAGAATCAATTACTTAGAGAACACGTTAGGGGGATCGTAAAGAATCAATTACTTAGAGAACACGTTAGGGGGGATCGTAAAGAATCAATTACTTAGAGAACACGTTAGGGGGATCGTAAAGAATCAATTACTTAGAGAACACGTTAGGGGGGATCGTAAAGAATCAATTACTTAGAGAACACGTTAGGGGGATCGTAAAGAATTAATTACTTAGAGAACACGTTAGGGGGATCGTAAAGAATCAATTACTTGTTTTGCAGGTTAGGCAGGGGGATGTAGGAGGCTGTATTTCCATTGATGTCCAGAACACTAAGGTGTGCAACTCCCGTATCACTACCAATAGTAGAAGGTGTTACATCAGGTACCAGGTCTCTAGTTAGACCAATTGCTAATCCCCTCACCAAAACTAAAGGTGTTGCAGATGGGAGCTCCTGGAGGTAGAGAAACAACTAAAACTAGAATCAATTAAAAATAGAATCAATTAAAAAACAATTAGTAATGGGAATGTGGGGAAATACCTTATCTGCAAGTTGGTACATCAAAGCCTCCTCATCTTGCCATTCTGTTACAAGTATTCTCCTGTCCCTACCCAATACCTGTCTTGGCACCTGACCACTCTCTACCCTATCTGACAACCAGTAGTCGATAGAGCCCCTCAGGTCTAGTTTACTAGATGAGTATCGTCCTGCAATTGCTAACATTAGTTGAGTCGCCTGACACACACGTGCTGCTGCTTGTAGTTACCCATTAGTGGGATCATGTTTGGGAGTTTACCATGCTGGAAAGTAATCTTGTAGTTTGATCCATCTGCACAGGTAGCAATGACTGTATCAGGGGACTGTACGTGTATAGTTGATATTTCCCCGCCAGGAACAGTACACTCCTCTAACTAGATGGAGGGGGTGGTGAGGTAGGGAGGGAGGGAAGGGAGGGAAGTGAGGGAGGGAGGGAGGGAGGGAGGGATGGGGTGGTGAGGTTGGGAGGGGTGGAGGGATGGGGTGGTGAGGTTGGGAGGGGTGGAGGGAGGGAGGGAGGGGTGGAGGGAGGGAGGGAGGGAGGGAGGGAGGGAGGGAGGGAGGGAGGGAGGGAGGGAGGGAGGGAGGGAGGGAGGGAGGGAGGGAGGGAGGGAGGGAGGGAGGGAGGGAGGGAGGGAGGGAGGGAGGGAGGGAGGGAGGGAGGGAGGGAGGGAGGGAGGGAGGGAGGGAGGGAGGGAGGGAGGGAGGGAGGGAGGGATAAGGGAGGGATGGAGGGAGGGAGGGAGGGAGTGAGGGAGGGAGGGAGGGAGGGAGTGAGGGAGGGAAGTGACGGAGGGAGGGGTGGAGGGAGGGAAGGGAGGGAAGTGAGGGAGGGATGGTGAGGTAGGGAAGTGAGGGAGGGGTGGAGGGAGGAATGGGGTGAGGGACGGCCGGTGAAGGAGGAGTGGAGGGAGGGTGATGGAGGGAGGGAAGTGAGTGAGTGAGGGGTTAGGGAGGGAAGTGAGGGGTGCGGGAGGGAGGGAGGGAGGGATGGGGTGGTGAGGTTGGGAGGGGTGGAGGTCGGGAGGGGTGGAGGGAGGGAGGGAGGGAGGGAGGGAGGGAGGGAGGGAGTGAGGGAGGGAGGGAGGGAGGGAGGGAGGGAGGGAGGTTGGGAGGGAGGGAGGGAGGGAGGGAGGGAGGGAGGGAGGGAGGGAGGGAGGGAGGGAGGGAGGGAGGGAGGGAGGGAGGGAGGGAGGGAGGGAGGGAGGGAGGGAGGGAGGGAGGGAGGGAGGGAGGGAGGGAGGGAGGGAGGGAGGGAGGGAGGGAGGGAGGGAGGGAGGGAGGGAGTGAGGGAGGGAAGTGACGGAGGGAGGGGTGGAGGGAGGGAAGGGAGGGAAGTGAGGGAGGGGTGGTGAGGTAGGGAAGTGAGGGAGGGGTGGAGGGAGGAATGGGGTGAGGGACAGCCGGTGAAGGAGGAGTGGAGGGAGGGTGATGGAGGGAGGGAAGTGAGTGAGTGAGGGGTTAGGGAGGGAAGTGAGGGGTGCGGGAGGGAGGGAGGGTGAGGGAGAGGCTGGTAGGAGCCAAATGTGACTAGATATTAGAAACTTACACTATTGTTTGAGGGATGGTATCTAGAGAGGTAGTTGTTATTGACCAACCAACAATGCTCCCCTCCCAATCCCTGATACACTTTATATCCAGCATTCTTCCTTCCTCCCTGTAGAACAGTCCTCACTCTACTGGGATCCAGTCTGTAGGCGCTGCTGGAGTCCGTCTCTAGTACAATCAGAGTCTCCGACTATTGAGAGAGAATTAGAAACCCACAAAGATTGGGGGAGGGGGGTAACTCACCGTTAGGTCTGATATAACAACATGGGTTCCACATGCAGCTGCTGATATTTTGGGTCTGTATGCGAGGGCTGGGGACATATCAATTGCAGATACCTCTGTCTGCCCCTCTCTCACTGTGTATACAACGTGTGGGTTGCTACTGACACAGTGAAACATACCTCCCTCTTCACCTGCAGTAGGTAACGTTAGGTCATGTTAACTGATGTTGTTAACTACGTTACCTTCAAGGAAGTGTGTATATTTGGTACCCGATCTGGGAAGGGGAAGTTGTCGCCCACTCACTCTCTCACTGAACAACTCTGCCCTGTCATGCCTAACAGGACAGTCCACAGTGTAGTGTGACATGATAAAAGGGCCCTGATGGGGATGATACTGTAACCTCTCCTAGTACTGGAAACATATAGCACGTGGTTATACCCCCTTCCCTACTAACAGATCGCAACCCAGATCCAACTTACCCGTCGTCTCATTGAGCTATTAGAGAGTTTGCCCCGACTCACAGGTCCTATCTTGACATTCTCTATCAGCTTTGGAGGTTCCGATAGGGGGTACCTAGGGAGTGCAGGTGTAAAATACGGAAGTACCACTTCAATTTCGAGTTCCACATCTCAGTTCAGGGGCCCGGGGAGACATGTGCTGCGCGACGTGGTCTACATGCGAGACTCCGCGCGCTACGTTGAAACATCAGAAAATTGTGGGACAGACCCCGGGTCCCACGAGTTGAGTTGAACTTCTTTTGAACGAGTCGAGAAGAGAGAAAACACGTAATTTTCAGTCGAAAATAACTCGAATACAGAAAATGGCACACTGAGAGTCTCTCACCGTTTAGCTATGTTTGTTGCTGGCTTTGCGCCAAAAGGAATGCCGTGTTTATGTAAAATAGAGACAATTGATTCCCAAATATCACCGTCTTGCTGCTCAAAGTCGAGAACATTACACAACGCCGCTGTTACCCCGTCCTCTGGGTAGGCCTAGGAAGGAGGTTTGATAATGGAATCTGTAATAATGACTGTAGTCTGTATGTATGATTGTTAATGTTCGGGCACGTTATAACACACCCGGCCCGGTTTGGAAATAAAAGGGCAGTATTTTGTGAGCCACACTCACCTGTATATGCTTGACTATGTTGACCAGTTCACGTGTACTGTAGGGATATAAAAACATTCCAGTGGTAGACATCTCTCTCAACTCTCCAAAGGATCTAATTAGCCGCTCCAGAAGATCCTTGCCCACATCTGGACCATACTTCTGGAGAAGCGCCAGTTCTGAATGAAAGTCTGGGTTGTCAATAGCATGGCAACTTAGCAAGTCTCCCATCACTGAGAAGAAATCATTGCCCAGAAAGGGGAACCCAGGTCTGTTGGCAAGGAACACTACTCTGAAATCAGGATGACATTTCACAATCTTGTCCCCTTCTTGCCCCATCCAGGTATGAGGGACTATCTTCCTTCCATCGGCCAGCCACATGGACCCAGTGTCCAGAAGGGATCTGAGTGTTGCTGTCACAGTTGTGGGGGCCTTGTCTGCCTCATCCACTACCAGAACACGACCATGTTTCACTGCTCGGACCAGGGCACTATCCCCATAGTGAACCCTACCCTCTGCAATAACTGGTTGCACTGTCAGGGCGTGCACTGTACTGTCTCTGTGAAGCTGGAGATACTCCCTGCTGGCCCCTATCAGCTCTAGTAACCTGTCTATTAGCTTGTTCTTGCCAACCCCCTGATTACCCACTAGTAGGATGTGACGACCTGTTGAATAACTTCGCAGCAGTGATTCCAACAGAAGGGTGTGCTGAAACAATATAACATTAGATACAGCTAATAGAGGGGGAGTGCTGAAACAATATAACATTAGATACAGCTGATAGAGGGGGGGGGTTGCTGAAACAATATAACATTAGATACAGCTGATAGAGGGGTGTGCTGAAACAATATAACATTAGATACAGCTGATAGAGGGGAGTGCTGAAACAATATAACATTAGATGCAGCTGATAGGGGGGTGTGCTGAAACATTAAACAATATAACATTAGATACAACTGATAGAGGTGTACTGAAACAATATAACATTAGATACAGCTGATTGTGTGCTAACAATTGTAAACCTACATTGTTGTTATTGTAGAACAGAGTCCGAGGGATGAGGTGTGGGTCTCCATTTAATTTCTTCACACTAACATTACCAATCCGTACCACACCCTCTCCTTCCTCTATGGAGACTTGCCTGTCTCTATTTGTCTCAACGAGACCAAGATTCCCCAGTGTACTAGCGAGGTTTCGTCGTGATAATGCCGGCATGAACCTAGCCAGGAAATGGTAATTTACAATCTCATTTTCTTTCAGTAATGTTATTTCTCTCTGTCTCTCTATCTCTATCTCTGTCTGCCTATGTAAATGTCTGTCTGTCTCATTTTTTCTCCTTCTCTCTCCCTTTCTATGCCTCTGTCTGCCTATGTAAATGTCTGTCTGTCTCTAACTACGACCACCCATCCAGTCGCTACGTGACTCAATCGCTACCTTGTTAACAATGCCGTGTGCAGAGCGGAAGAGAGCTCACCACCCTTTTCAACCTCCGACAAAACGGTTCTAAGACGGCGTAGGGAGAGTAATTGGGCCACAGACCGCAAATTCTGGTCCGTGTGTAACGCATTTGTGATTCGTTTTAACAAATCTACATCAGCGTTAGAGACAATTGGACACTGAAACGAAGTGGTAGTCGGAGTGGAGTTGTTCGATAAACAATAAACATCACACAGATTGTACAGGGACTATTGTATACCAGTGCGTGGAGTAGGTTGAATTGTTGTTCAGTGTCCATGGTGGGGTGGTGGTGGTAGTGCCACATTCCCAATACCTCACTAGTCATCCACTCAGCCTTGTCCTCACCCGCTGTGACAAGAGGGGTGCAGCTATTATAACACAGATAATACATGTAGGGAGGAGGTTATTATTAGAGAGAGGGGTTGGGGGAAGGGTCCTTACTTGCTACAATCCTAAACGAGGGGTGGATCTTTAGCACTCCTTTACTCTTCAATTCATCCTCTGTCAGGCCAGTTCGGTCTTGTATCTCCCTGAATTGGATTGATCCCACAAGGCGTGTCCCGTCTGGAAGGGTTATCTGCCTGTCTTCACAGAGCGGAGCCAGGGATGCCAGAACGGTGTGGTGTAGCTTGTGAACACCGTCCAGTACCACCAGCGCACCGGACATGGCGCCTTGTACCAGTGGAGAGTGTTCCCACACTGTTTTACCCTCTAAAAGAAAAGTAGTTATGTCTATGTTTGTTTGTTTGTTTGTTTGTTTGTTTGTTTGTTTGTTTGTTTGTTTGTTTGTTTGTTTGTTTATTTGTTTGTTTGTTTGTTTGTTTGTTTGTTTGTTTGTTTGTTTGTTTGTTACCAGAGTTAGTGGTACGTAGTTGGAGAAGATCTCTTGACGTCATATCGTTATAAGCTACTATGGTTTCCATTTCATATCCCAGTCGACGGGCGAATTCAGATATAGCTACCGTCTTACCGCACCCCTGTATTTGGGAAGCGTTGTGTCACCAGTGTCAATAATGATGGTATGGCAGGTAGAAATAGTTGAGTTGCCTAACAGTTAACACTGATACAATTGAAACTAACCGGGGGACCGATCACGCATATGTCGGATACAGCATGTGACATAATCATCTCTGAAATCAAGGTGTCCTGACAAGTAGTTGGGAGGTAATGTCCTGGTTCGATAGGGGCACAGCTACCAGCAGGGACAGTAAACCTATCACTACCACATGTTACTGTGGCACCACCGCTGCTGCTGAGCGCTACTGAACAAACAGGGCCGGGAGAGAGGGAGGGGGACAGGTTGAGGTCGGAGAGCAGGGCAGAGAACTGGCTATCAGAGGGGAGAAGGACACTGTACGGATAAATCTTAGGAATCCTGAAGAAGTGAAATGTTAAGAAAACTACCTCAATAGAAAAGCAGTGTCGTGACTAGAACATGAACTATGGCGTCCTAACCAATAGAAGATCACAGTGCACCCAATACTAACATGTTGGCGGGGGATATTGAATTAGGGGCATTCTGTAACACCCTCACAGCACCCTCTACAGTTCCACTGTGGATGTAAGGCAATACTCGGGCTTCCTTTGTCTTGAAAAATGAAGCGAAGGACAGGAGGCTATGGAAATACGGTGATTTCTCTCCTGGTATCTAGGAAGGGAGATATCAGTTGGTTATAAATAAGATAAATAAGTGAAGTGGCTGAATCGCTAAAAGAAATCCAAGTTACCTCAGATAAAATAGTCTCTAATTCACTCTGGGGAGGGTCGGATACAATGCGAGCCTGGAAGCGTGATCTCAGGGGAGGGTCCAGGGGGTAGCCCCTATTAGGAGGTACTGGTATACCCAACGCAACCACCCAGAAGTCAGGGTGTACCCTGAGGAGATCAGGGCCAGGATCAACCAAACTATCATATCTACCCGCCTCTACTAAGAACCGCCCATCCTCAAGATGCATCTCTCTGTTCTCTAACAAGTTGTTCAAGATAGGAAGAAGGTTCTGTTCAGCTCGCTCTATACCCTCAATAACCAGAGCTCGGCCTGTCAGGGCTGCCCTAACTGCTGGCCCCGCCTGGAATATAGACGACCCTGCACTGAGCTCCCTCCTCTGTTTGATATCACTCTCTGTGGTGTCTCTAGTTAGAACTAGATGTTCCACTTCCCTGTTAACAGTCGCCTGTGAAGGAGGAGTATTAGAAACAGGAGAGAGTGCTGTGTTTCCTAGCAGTCACTTACCATTTACCTCTCTCATATAAAATACTACCATTTCTCTCCCTGTCGGGTGGTCAAAAAGGAAGATAATTAGAAGATTGATTGTACATACACAATATGCAGCAGCAACACGTCGTCTCAGAGGTCCAGGTTGTCCTATAAGAAACACGTCCTGGGACGCATTGTCCTTCTGCATCAGCCAGTAAAGATGTTCCCTAAAACTTTTTGGTAGAGAGGTAGCTGGGGGTGGTGGAACTAGCCATGGGTTATCTCCCTCCCTGTCTCTCCTCCACAATCTTCCTATCTTTACACCTCCTGTGAGGGCGGGGTGTAATTGTTGTGTCGTGTGTAATTGGGGTCAATTAGTACCATCTGACAGGAGGCGATGTTGGGTGGGTTGTCGAGGAGTTATCAATACACGCCATAACATGCCACTCACACCTGGATTGTAATTGTCAATTAAAAGAAAGGAGTACCAATTAACGTGGCACAGACAGCTGCTGTAGTCATGTGCTGGGAAAAATCAAACAATTTTCTTGATGAATTGAAATTGATAAAATAAAAAACACATCAGTGTATCTTACAAAAACAAACAAAGGTCCAATTAAATAAAGATCCAATTAAAAATTTTAAGTATTACAAAAGAAATTAATCGCATTCCATGCAAAGCACAACAAATATTCTAATAAAAAACAGTTTTATATTCAGTTTATAGTTTGGTTTCTGCCAGAACCTTAACAACACGTTCCCCGTCTGGTGAGGAGGAGGAGGAAGAGGAGGAAGAGGAGGAGGAGGGGGAATGGATGGGTGCTGCAACTACAATATCCTGTAATTAATTAGTTGTCAGTTGAGGAAATAGTGAAACTAGATGTATTGGTATTTTTATCACTAACTGTGTCACTGCCACTTAGTTGCTAAAAACGGAAACCCAGTGTTTGTGTGTGTGTGTGTGAATTGAAGGTTTTCATTGCAATCATTAACTAAAATCACTCTCTCATGCTCTCATCTCCATCATTTTAATTAGTTGGCGGGTAGCCAAAACTTAGTGGCGATCGCATTAACACAGTCAGTAAATTTCAAATCGAGTTGGGAAATTCTCGCCACACGTTGTGTGCAGTCACAAACATTTTACACATCTCATTTTCTCTCACTATCTTTCTCTCTCTCTCTCTTGAACATAATCAGGTTGAAAAACTCGACACAGTCTGTATGTGTGTGGGTGTGATAAACCCGGAAGCGGAGAAGACAGACAGCATGTGACTAACCGGAATAACGTTAGAAGGTCCGGGTTGCTCATTATCCGCAGGACCACCTTCCACAGGCCCGCCTTCCAGTACAGGTTCAATCACAGCATCTGCCTGGCTCTTACTGGCCCTTAGAGTCTGGAACACACTGTAAGCGATCTGAAACAAATAAAGATCGTGTACAAATCGCACTCAATAATACACAGTAAGAAAGGGGTATACACAGTAAGATATGGGTTGATTTAGCTACTTACAAAAACGAACAATCCATTAACGAGCATGGCAACACTGTAAATAAAGACAGCGTACATTCCCATTCCATATTCATTTTTCTTTGTCACAGCTGAACTGGGCACTACCTCATCTCTCAAAGGCTCATTTAATTGGTCAATATCATTCCTGAAAATCAGTCAGTTAGAATATTTTTCACCTGATAAAGTTCACCAACTTACCGCTCAAGAATGTTTTCTTTTTGCAGACTCCTTCGGATGTAAATTATAACATCGTCCGTGGGTAAAACATTGTCATCTGTATCCGACACGCCGGACATCAGTTTGGCAACTCGTTCCACAGGTGAGTAAACAAGTTCTGGATCTTTCGGAACCTCCTCGAACTCTACAACCTTTTTATTCTTCAAGAAATCAGTCCATTCGTCATCAGTCGTCGCCGCGAGGGGAACTGTAAATGAAACTACTTATAAAAGCTAAACATATTCACATTTCACTCGACAAGCAGATTTATGATATCTCCAACCACTAGGATTTCCATTTCGTTAGATTTAGAAAAACCTTACACTTACATATACAAAAAAGGAGTAAGAAAATCATTGTTTTTTAGTAATTTCTGGGTTTATTACATTAAAGAAACTGCGTTACGTATCGTTTCAGAAGGGAGAGTGCTCTGAACTTCCAAGGTTACAAAAAAGAAATAAAAAACAAACGCGTTTAAAAAACGTTCGCAAAATTTACAAACATTTGTTCGACGCGGTCACGCCAAATATTTGTAACGCGCGGGATTTATTTCGTTTGTCTGTGCATTTTCAACTTACACCGCCGCGCAGCGCGAATTTCAAATTTACAAATTCATTTTGAGATCAGTCAAAAACTCAGTTTTCAAATCTCTGTTCGCGTGAGTCGCACGCCGTCGATACCACTTTTTCACAAATAGCAAGGCACTCACATTCCTAATTCGCGGTCTTATCCAGGTTAAAACTTTTTTAAACCTTTTCTTCAACTTATCACTTATGGCCAATCCTCCGATCACTCCCGTAACTTTAAATATGATGCTACGAAAATCGGGTCCGGTATCAAAATGTCCGTATCCCAAACACGATTGATCACCATTGTAGATCAGATTACGAGTTTAGATCTTGCCTGTTGATCTGTTACTGCAATGGTACACCGTACACCCGTCCAGTGCCCACGTTTTCTTAATTTTCTTTTCACGGTCGAGACCTGAATACCTGACACATTTCTACGATTCATATACTAACTAAATTATTCCCTCTAGGAGGTAGCCATGGGTCGCCGACCAGCCAGGTGTTATAGGTACTGCAAGAACAAGCCCTACCCCAAATCTCGGTTCTGCCGTGGTGTCCCCGATGCCAAGATTAGGATCTATGATCTCGGAAGGAAGAGGGCTCATGTTGACGATTTCCCCGGATGTGTCCATCTTGTGTCTGATGAGAAAGAACAGCTGTCTTCTGAGGCTCTGGAAGCTGCCCGAATCTGTGCTAACAAGTACATGGTGAAGTTCTGCGGAAAGGACTCCTTCCATATCCGAGTGAGGAAACATCCCTTCCACGTTCTGCGAATCAACAAAATGTTGTCGTGTGCTGGTGCTGATAGGCTCCAGACCGGTATGAGGGGTGCTTTTGGAAAGCCTCAAGGAACCGTTGCTCGGGTTAACATCGGCCAGACCCTCATTTCTCTGAGGTGCAAGGAACAACACATGGCCTCTGCTACTGAGGCTCTCCGACGAGCCAAGATGAAGTTCCCTGGCCGACAGAAGATCTACCCTTCTCGAAACTGGGGATTCACTAAGTTCCCTAAGGCCATCTACGAGGAGTGGAGAGAGAGCAAGAAGCTGACCCCTTGTGGTGCCCATGCTCGTTACAATGCGGACCACGGCCCTCTTTCTAACTGGAAGAAGATCCACGCCAACTAAATAATGTTTTATTGGTTTTTACTTATCACGAGAATCTGTCTTTTTCTTCTAACCACTCGTATTGACATGTGCCATCTAAATCACTCTAAATTAAATTCACTCCTTTTGTTTAGGAGATGACGATTAAACAGACTTGTTCGAACCTAACCTCTCTGTTGCACAAAATACGCGACAGCAAGAAAGGAGATGATTCCCTAGTGGCAGATGCCATGGCGCTCTTTGCCACTCTTTCCAGCCAACATACTCAAGTTTTGAACGAGGCTCAGTTAGAATATGATAAAGTGTACGAGGTTGGTATTGCTCTATCTCCCTTGTACCACTGCTTCTTCTAGAAATTCAACACAATCTCTTCTCCAGGCCAGAGAGAGATGTGAAGAGGAGAGAGACGTGTTAGACGAGCAACTATCCTACATGGCTTATCTAGATACAGAATATGATGTGCGGCCATGGAAGGATGACCTGGTTTCAGTACCCCCCTCAGCTAGCCATGCAACTATCAAGGCAGCTTTAGACAGAGAGGTAGATACATGCTAATACTGTACTGTGTAGAGTGTGTGTGTGTGTGTGTACAGCTGTGTGGTGTGTGGTTCTACCTGAGTGTATTTCAGCTGTTAGAAAGACGGACACTCTGCGAGCGAAGTAAGGCAGTTGATAGTGAAGTGGTGGAATTACGAACCTCAGAAGCTGGGGTTCGGTCAGAGCTGGAGAAAGTTAGGAAGGTAATGGAGCCGATAGGGAGTCCAGCCTTTCTGGAGGGTGTAGAACCGTGTGTAATGGTAGATACTGAACTGACGGGACCTCTATACACTCTCCATCAGCTACTGTACACTGCTGCACGGGAAGTTAAAGGTAGGTGTGGGTTGTGATGGGAGCAATACACCTGATAAACAACACAGAGCCGTAACCCCCCACCTTTCTACAGGTGTTACTGTATCAACTACTAAAAAGATCCATTTCCACGACCCATTACCCATGATCTCCTATCATTTGATTCCTCTCTCCTGGTTCTCACTCTACCCAGTGGAGCGTGTGTAGTGTTTCGGTACCACCCCCATATCAAGTGTATAACATGTGATGACTCCATACCTGACAGGACTGCCTTGTGTAGGGTAGTAGAGGGTGAAGACGGGGTAGAACCTCCCCATACCTCCCTCCTATATCACCTACCCCAGCTAGGGGAGATGGTGAGAGAGGGGAGGGTAGGAAGGGTGTTCTGCTGGCTTCATGAGCTGTGTGGGCTACCAGTTGTTACACAGAGACAAAGGCTACCGAGCAACATTACAGCCAACAAACTCTTACATTTCCTATCCACCTTGTAATTCAGTATGTGTGTATTTTATTAATTGTGAATTGTACAACCCAATTATATTTTGTGTGAAATTTCTAAGTTAACTTCTTCAAGATTTATCTAGCCCGATCTATCTACTCCATGACCACTTTCCCGTAGACTTAAGATTATGAGAGGAGGAAGGTGAGAGACATGATATGTTACAACTCCGTACCCCAGGAGGCTGCCCCCATCTCTCATTCCGATGCCTCTCATCTCTCATTCACCTGGTATGTGTATTTATTTGTAGATTTACCAACAATAGTTGTTAGTGTCGGCTCTTATTAGAACATTGTCATATCTCCCTTTTTAACTCCACTCTATCTCAGTATCGGGCTGATGTAAGAAAGGGAGTATTGGTCGAGGATGCCAGACAAATCCACCTGTTAGAACGACTAGAGGATGTTAATAGTAGACTAGATGCTCAACCACCACCTCCATCATTCTTATCCCGTATCTTCTCCACACCCAGTAAGTTGATAGGCTCCCATTCCATTCCTCGACCCTCTCTCACCACACCCCGGTAAAGGAAAGTGAAGGGTCTGCAGTAGCTGTGATACTAGTTAACCCCTCAGGTGCCCCCAAAGTGAAGGGTCTGCAGTAGCTGTGATACTAGTTAACCCCTCAGGTGCCCCCAAAGTGAAGGGTCTGCAGTAGCTGTGATACTAGTTAACCCCTCAGGTGCCCCCAAAGTGAAGGGCCTGCAGTAGCTGTGATACTAGTTAACCCCTCAGGTGCCCCCAAAGTGAAGGGTCTGCAGTAGCTGTGATACTAGTTAACCCCTCAGGTGCCCCCAAAGTGAAGGGTCTGTAGCTGTTATACTACTATAAAACCCCTCAGGTGCCCCCAAAGTGAAGGGTCTGCAGTAGCTGTGATACTAGTTAACCCCTCAGGTGCCCCCAAAGTGAAGGGTCTGCAGTAGCTGTGATACTAGTTAACCCCTCAGGTGCCCCCAAAGTGAAGGGTCTGCAGTAGCTGTGATACTAGTTAACCCCTCAGGTGCCCCCAAAGTGAAGGGCCTGCAGTAGCTGTGATACTAGTTAACCCCTCAGGTGCCCCCAAAGTGAAGGGTCTGCAGTAGCTGTTATACTACTATAAAACCCCTCAGGTGCCCCCAAAGTGAAGGGTATGTAGCTGTGATACTAGTTAACCCCTCAGGTGCCCCCAAAGTGAAGGGTCTGTAGCTGTTATACTACTAGTTAACCCCTCAGGTGCCCCCAAAGTGAAGGGTCTGTAGCTGTTATACTACTATAAAACCCCTCAGGTGCCCCCAAAGTGAAGGGTCTGCAGTAGCTGTGATACTAGTTAACCCCTCAGGTGCCCCCAAAGTGAAGGGTCTGTAGCTGTGATACTAGTTAACCCCTCAGGTGCCCCCAAAGTGAAGGGTCTGTAGCTGTGATACTAGTTAACCCCTCAGGTGCCCCCAAAGTGAAGGGTCTGTAGCTGTGATACTAGTTAACCCCTCAGGTGCCCCCAAAGTGAAGGGTCTGTAGCTGTGATACTAGTTAACCCCTCAGGTGCCCCCAAAGTGAAGGGTCTGTAGCTGTGATACTAGTTAACCCCTCAGGTGCCCCCAAAGTGAAGGGTCTGCAGCTGTGATACTACTATAAAACCCTCAGGTGCCCCCAAAGTGAAGGGTCTGTAGCTGTGATACTAGTTAACCCCTCAGGTGCCCCCAAAGTGAAGGGTCTGTACGTGTTTGGTGGTGTGGGCTGTGGTAAAACGATGATGATGGACTTGTTTTATCAGGAACTATCTGCTACCTCTAAACTACGAACACACTTCCACGACTTCATGCTGGATGTTCATGAGAGGATACACGCCTTTAAAACTTCCCTTCCACCTTCACATGTCAATGATGTAAGTAACACACCAACCAATATACTAGCTCACTATTCACTAACACTACCTCACACACTAACCAATCACCTAGCTCACTATTCACCAACACTACCTTACACAGCGGAAGAGTTACGACCCAATACCGGTAGTGGCGCGAGAGATAGCCAGGGAGTCCCGGGTTCTCTGCTTTGATGAGTTCCAAGTGACTGATGTTGCTGATGCGATGATTCTAAAGCGGCTATTTCACACACTATTTGAAGAGGGTGTTACTATGATAGCTACCGGTAACCGCCCACCAGAAGATCCTCTATAAGAATGGTCTGCAGCGATCCAACTTCCTACCCTTTATACCCATGCTAAAGTCGCACTGTGAGGTGCTTGATATGGAATCCATTGTGGACTACAGGATCTCTGAGCCTAAACCCCTGGATATACCTGGGGGACGTGCTAACTACATCAGGGACCCCCACCAGCTAGACAAGATATTCCATTATCTAACAGGGGGCGCTAAGGGGGCACAATGTCATCCAGTATCAGTACTGGGGAGAGAGATCAGAGTGGGTGTATCTATAGGTCCCATCCTATCTACGACATACAGAGAACTGATTGAGCAGTCCCACGGGAGCAGTGATTTTAGAGCTCTTGCCAGGACATTCTCCCATGTTCTAATAAAAGATTTCCCCCAACTGAGTATCAAGAAGAAGACCCAGCTACGAAGATTTATCGTTATGATGGATATATTCTATGATCGAAATGTGAAACTGATCATATCCAGTGAGGTGCCACTACAGGATATTATCTGTTTACAGGATGCTGATCAGAAGGCTAAGGATGAACTTCGTATGTTGATGGACGACCTCAAGTTGACAATGGAAGAGGCCAAGTCAATGTCTCTCTTTACGGGGGAGGATGAGGTGTTTAGTCAGAAGAGAGCTCTTAGTAGACTGAGTGAGATGCAGTGTGCTGATTATTGGGAATTACCACACAACAAATATGAATAGAGAGAGATTTGTATAGTATTGTAAACTGATTGTAACCGATGTGACCTTTCTATACTTGTGTGTGTGTTTCTCCCCCCCCCCATTTGAACAGTTAGTACAACTATAATGTCACATTATATAACTGTTCAAACAACTGATAATGTGTTCTAGGGGTGGTCATGAGATGAAGAAGTTTATTAAAAAGTTAGTAGCTGATGTTAAATTCCATGATGCGGGACCTGGACACCGATTAGCTGATGATCAGCAACCTAGACCTTCCTCCTCCTCAGCCCCTGTTGTAGCCAGTAGAGTGACCCAAACTGGGGCTGCACAGACTGCCGGTGCTGCTGCTCTAGCCAGATTAGAGGTTACCAGCAATACCAGACCTAAAAGTGGCCAACTAGAGCTGAAACGTCAGATAGTGGTGAGTCAATTACCACATACTCTCATTGTAACTTCCCTCCTCTTTACCACTTTAACATATCGCCTGTAAACCTATCTATCCCTCAGAAAGAACGTCAGAGATCTGTTGAAGAGGTAGCGACAGGACCACCCCGTCAGCCAGAGGTTATCAGTCAACTAGGACTACGGATGATCTGCCCAATATGCAAAATATCTCTTCCTAAACCTGAAATGGGATCTCATTTTGAAGAATGTCTGGAAAAGGTATGTACTACTACTGCTACGGGGGGTACGTCACCTTTTTTTTTGCCCACTGCCCACATTATTCTTAAATTTTGAATTTGCCCACATGGGCAAAAGTGGGCAAAAGTAGGCAAAAGTAGGCAAAAAATTTAAATCCATAAAAAATATATGCTATCAACCAGTCAATCGTCTGTGACAAAGGTTTTTCACCACCAAAGTCCTCCTAGAGGTCCCCCCTATCGATTCCAACCGATAATTTATTTGCTCAGGGTTGATAAGGCTCCATATCCAACTGGGAAAATGGGCAAAATATGTTGGCAAAATTAGGAAAATTGGTCATTTTAGGCACGTTTCTCACATGGTTGGAGTGGAAAATTTTTCTGATTTTTCTGGGACCCCATTGGAGTACAATGCAAGTGGAAAACCTTTGTTATGTATCAGTTCCCTAAATAGCCCCAAAATGACGAAAAATCACTGGCCTTTGCCCAATTTTGCCAAATTTTTTTGCCCACTTTTGTCCAGTCGGACATGGAGCCTTATCAACTCTAAGTCATAAGTAAGTACATTAATTATCGGTTGGAATCGATAGAGGGGACCTCTTGGAAGACATTGGAGGTGAAAAACATTTGTCACAGAGGGTTTTCTGGTAAAATTTTGATGCTTATAATATTTTTGCCCACTTTTTGCCCACTTTGCCCACATTATACCTGTTTTTTGAGATTTTGGTTTGCCCATGTGGGCAAATGTGGGCAAAAGTGGGCAAAATAAAAGGTGACGACCCCCCCACTGCTACACCCCCCTCCCCCAGCAACTACTGCAGCAGCTTACTACCGTGGGCCAGCATCCCTTGTAGTAACACGCCTCCTCTCCCCAGCAATTAGAGATTGACCCCCTGTCCACTACATGTACAATGGTTCACACCCTCAACTCTGGTGACCTTCTAGCTGCTGGTGTAAAGACCCTGTCAACCATCATCAACAACATTGTCGCAAATCCGGCTGAGGAGAAATACCGCAAATTGAGGGTCAATAATCCAGCTGTTCAGAAGAAAGTGGTGCCACTAGTGGGTGGCATTGAGTTCTTGGAGATAGCCGGATTTACTCGTATCACTGATGAAGCAGGTAAATTAGCAACCGAACCACCAGACGGTGTGAGCCACTGCACAAACCGAGTGTGGACCGTGGGAGCGCGGTTGAATGTTGAGAGTTTGCGTAGCGCGCGGCGACCGACAAACTAATAAGACGACGCTCCGGTTCGCAATAGCTCCAGAAAACTAACGCGCAACGTCTCCCAGCTTTTCGGGCGCGTCATGTGTATTTGTACATTTCATATGTACACTCAAATATAATACATTTTCAGATGGTCAGGAGTTGTTCATACTGTTAGAAATCTCTGGCGATGGACACCTGGAAAAGTGTGTCTCAGCCCTACAATCTGCTTCTAAACTTGCACCAACACTTGATAGGGATATCAGAGTTCTACAACCTAGTACCGGACTACAACGGTTCGAAGTTTCATCTGATTTCTACAGAGTGACAAGGGAAGATTTGGCTGCAGAACAACAGAGGAGGGTATCAGATCTAGATAGAAGCGAGACGTTACGTACCAAGATGATGAGAGATAGAGATGCAGGCATTGGGATGAGGATATATCACTATACTGTCATTAGAGTTCGCTTCCCAGATGGTATCTACCTGCAAGGTAAACACTTGTACTATTGGTTATATTCGCACTGTTGTAACAACTAATTTCACCCATTATTCCAGGTACCTTCAGTGCACATGACACTGTTGAATCAGTTTTCAAGTTCGTGGAATCTTCCCTTCGTCACCCAGTTCCCTTCTCCCTAATCATTCCGGGTTCATCTGCATTGAAAAGAGACACTACTCTCTTAAAGAACGCCGGGCTAGTACCATCTGGAGTTGTTACTTTGTCAACTACAGAAACTCCAGAATTTACACTTCTTTCAGATGAACTCGTTTGTAGACTGTCAGAAATGTAGAATATAGATATATAGTTAGTTTCGGGGTTGGACACTTTTTGTAATTCTCTCCTTTGTTTATTTTGAATAGCTATTTGTTTATTGTATGCTTGTACAAATTGATAAATTGACGATTTTTCTGATACATGTATGAACCTTGATTTATGTCCCTAAAATCCTTGACCCGCCCCATGTACTAACCCACCGCCCCCTGTGCTAACCCACCGCCCCATGTTCTAACCCACCGCCCCTCTACTATAGGATGGGTAGGATAATTAAGCCGGGCAAGATCGTCCTTGTTTTGAATGGCAGGAACGCAGGCAGGAAGGCCGTGATCATCTCCAATCAGGACGAGGGAGCTGGAGACCGACAGTACGGACATGCCCTTGTAGTTGGCATTGAGAGGAACCCCAAACCCATTACCAAGAGCATGGGAAAGAAGAAGCAGAACAAGAGGAACAAACTGAAGCCCTTCGTCAAGGTGTACAACTGTAACCACCTCATGCCCACTCGATACGTCCTGGACCTCCCTGTTGACAAGGAAATCTTCAACAAGAACGCCATCAAGGACCCCGCTCAGAAGAGGAAAGCCCTCGCCGCAGTTAAGACAAAGCTGGAGGAGAAGTACAAGACCGGCAAGACGAGATGGTTCTTCCAGAAACTGAGAATTTAAAAAATTTTATCCTCGTTTTTTATTTATCAGGAAAGCTATCGTCGTTTCATTTTCAAGTAAAAACCTCCCCTTTCCTAACCGTTATCCCTCCTTTGTAGCTGCGATGCAGAACGACAAGGGTGAGATTGTTGACCTATACATCCCAAGGAAATGTTCCATCACCAACAGGATCATCAGCGCTAAGGACCACGCCTCTGTTCAGATTAATATCGGAGAGCTTGACAATAACGGTGTCCTCACAGGCAAGAACTTCACCTTCGCCAGTTGCGGCTTCGTCAGAGAAATGGGAGAGGCTGATGACTCCTTCAACAAGCTTTGCCTTGATGCCAAGATCCTGAATTTCTGAACAGACACTGATTTTTAGTGATCTTTTTATTTTTATCTGATGAGATTTTGTGTTTCCATTTGTTCACCAAATGTGGTCTGAGGTTCCACTTATTTAGGATGGATGGTAACGGTGGATAAGTGGCAGCTGGTTGCGGTGTGTATGTTGGTGGCAACCCTCCTGTGCCCAATTCTAAAACGAGGCATTTCGGGAATGGCGTGCAAACAGAACTGGTCCTTTCTAGGTCAGACAGACGCACAAAATCTTGACCTGGAACTGTTCAATGAATACCAGTACTCACTCGATCAACTGGTAGAATTGGCAGGTATGGCCGTTCTACTTCTTATCTTGGTGGTCGGTCTCTGTTTCTGTCTTCGCTCGGGGGGGGGGGGGGGGGGGGGGGGGGGCGACATGTTAATTGTTAATAAATCACCTCTTTTTTTCGATTTTGTTAATTAACGTTAATTAACAAAATTAACAAAATTAACAAATGCTAAAAACTGTTCTTATTGGTTGATAATACGATTTTAACTGGTTCAATTTTATAGTTTAATGACTTACCTAACACATATACACCCAAACAAGGCCTTTTCCTATAACCAAGGTCCGACAATACAGCTTTTTTGGCTCAAAATCGATAAAAATCCAAAAGTTGCAAATATTTCAATTTAGCGTATAAACACTCACTTAAACGTAATTTTTTTCATTTGTATTCGATTCTTTGGACTTAATAAGATGATATACAACGTTTCTGTTGAAAAAAGAAATAAAATTTTTCCAAAATCAATTTTTTGGTCAAAGATTGAAAATTTGCTTCGGTACAAATCCTTGTGTTTTTTTAGAAAAATAGATTTTTTGGGATGTTTTTCGTTTTAAGGTAAATTCATGAGTCCTATTTAGTTTTAAGGGTTGGAAAATGTGGATTAGGGTCATTTGACTTCAATTGCGGTTTAGTTTGGCTAGTTTTTATTAAAATTTACACAATTGAACAAATCGCTGTAAAAAAGCCGTAGTAGAGGTAGTGGTGGTATGTAATTCGTGCAGATGGACCAACTTTGCTTGCAGAACAAGTGTTAAATACCAAAAACACGTGCTAAAGGGGATTTAGATCGCATAAATGGCATTTGTTAACGTTTGTTAACGTGTGTAGAGTGCGGTAATAAAGCACACTGTTTTCGATGTAATATTAGAGCAGGATAACAAAGATGTAACAGTGAGCCCCACTCTAGAGAGTCAGGGGAAAGAAAGAGTGAGAGCAGAGCTAAGGAGTGGAGAGAGATGGAGAGATAGAGAGAGCGACGTAGAGAGAGAGAGAGAGAGAGAGAAGAGAGAGAGAGAGAGAGAGAGAGCGAGAGAGAGGGAGAGAGAGAGAGAGAGAGAGAGAGAGAGAGAGGAGAAGAGAGAGGAGAAGAGAGAGAGCAGAGAGAAGGGAAGAGCGGAGAGAGAGAGAGAGAGGAGAGAGGAGATGAGACGATAGAGCTCATCTTAATTGCAGAGACACTGAGGCTGTCTCCGCCGGTTTTATAGACCAAGCCTAGAGAGACGTCTAAAACCTCATCTCTCTCTGTCTCTCCTCTCTCTCTCTCTCCTCTCTCTCCTCTTCTATCTCTCTCGCTCTCTCTCTCTCTCCTCCTCTCTCTCTCTCTCTCGCTCTCTCGCTCTCTCTCTCTCTCTCTCTCTCTCTCTCTCTCTCTCTCTCTCTCTCTCTCTCTCTCTCTCTCTGTCTCCCTCTCTCCCCCTCTCTTTCTTTCGTGCTATCTTCTTCTCTCCCTCTCCTCTGTTTCTGTTTATCTTGCTCTCTCTCTCTCTGTCTTGCTGACATGTTCTCACTATGCCGATGCGGGCAGTGCAGTGAGACCACTATCTCAGTCCCTCTCGGTCTGTCTGGGGGCGTCGATCCGATATGAACGCACTGCACTGCCAATTAAAACGGGGTCTGGCGGTCCCACACCTGTCAGTACATTGGCCTAACCCGGCCCTGTTCTCATGTCGAGCAAAAATATCGGTGAAGTCTCATAATCTGAGTGCGCTCAGATCGGGTCAGCGCCGGTGCTGTATGGTGGCGCCATACCCCATTTGATTCTCAAATTCTCAGGTGGAGTCGCGGCGCCAGACAGAAACAGAGAGAATGCACAATACACAGCTATCTCTGATTGAAATTAAAATCCCCTCTCATCTGCAGGTCTGGCGGTAGCGACATCCGTTTCCAAGTCCTATCCTAAACGAGGTCCAGTATTGGTAGTATGTGGTCCCGGCAATAATGGTGCTGATGGACTGGTCGCTGCCAGGCATCTCGTCCAATTTGGGTATCAGCCAAATATTGTGTATCCTAAGCAGCCCACAAAGGATCCTTACCCTCGATTACTACACCAGGTTTCACCTTGTTGAGTAGGGACTAGGGGCCGGTCCACTCAATTCCCTTACTCAACAAGTCTCACTCGTTTCAAACACCGAATCATATAGTATAACACGGTCGCTTGTAGTGGGAAAACGGTAATGGAAAACGAAAGATACAGTAAGACGACGCGCAACCGTGACCAATCAGGGCGCTAGTACGTGCTGACACATGAACTTTTTGCCACGCGTTATGCACCGTGCGCGTCTCCTTACTGTATTTTCATTACGGTAATTTGACTACAAGCAGCACTGTAAGATAAGCTAAACTTATACACTCACTCTTCACATTTCCTACTTCCAGGCGCGAGGAATGAAGATACCTGTGGGGACGGAGTTACCACCCGACCTATCTTCCTATGTCTGTATTCTGGACGCCGTTTTTGGATTCAGTTTCAAAGGTTCTATTCGTCCCCCATTTGATACAATAATACCGAGTCTAGCCTCCTCTCCTGTTCCTGTCGCCAGCATCGATGTACCGTCAGGTTGGTCGGGGGTTGGTCCTTGTTATAACCCTCCTTTACAATTGCCGTTGCGTGGCGCACTGTCTGGCGCCTCATACCCCATCTCACATCTGAGCGCACTGTCGCTGAGAATCAAATCGGGGTCTGGCGCAGAGAGCTGTCAGAGCATTGCATTGGCCTGACCCTATACTCATTTCTCTGACAGGCAGAGAGAAGGGCCGGGTCGAACAAGGAAAGCTGGTTCTTTTAGGAGCCAGTTCAAAGTTGCCTGTCTGGCGCCGCCAGACCTTGTTTTGATTCTCAGTGCGCTCAGATCGGGTCAGCGCCGCCAGAAAGGAAGGTCTGTTATCGTGTTGTCAATGCATCATATCCCTGCAGGCTGGAATGTTGAGAGTGGACCTGGAGAAGGAGCAGCCCTGCACCCAGACGTCCTGATCTCTCTAACTGCCCCAAAACTCTGCTCCAAAGAGTTTAAAGGTCGACTGCACTGGCTAGGGGGTCGGTTTGTGCCTCCTGATATTAGAAACAAGTACAATCTCACTCTCCCCGACTACCCTGACACCGATCAAGTTGTTCTTTTGAAGGATTGATGGAGTGATCTTCCTCTGGAAACTGTTGTTGTGTTTTTAAAAATGGGTATCGCTGTAACATGGCCTGCTTTTATTCTACACTTGGTATCACGGCTTCGGGCTTGGTAACGAAATTACCCCCACCTTGCAGGCACACTAAAACGTGTCTTACTACCTAGAGGGATGCCTCTATGAGGGGTAATTTCGTTACCAACTATATTCTAGATTGTGTTGTGTTAAAAAAAATCCCATTTGTTAGCAAGATGAGCCTGATGTGATCAGTACAAATGTGTACAAGATAAAGAGGGATACAAGATAAAGAGGGATAGAAGATGCTACCAAAGAAGTGGGATGATGTAGTTAAGTTGTGGAATGTGGCACCAAACAAACCCATCCTTTGTCAAGGTACTGTTCCGACTTGGAATCCAACTTGTTATTATAAACGTACTAGTTACTAGTTACTAACAACTCTACTACGTTGCTCCGGCGGAGTGGCGGGTGTGCCAGGGCATCCTTATTAGCTGTCAGGCCAATGCTCTGACCACAGTTCTCGTGAAAATAGGGTCAGGCCAATGCTCTGACAGCTTCTAAGGGTGTTCAGTGCGGCCGTTGCTACCTTCGCAAACCTCTTCTACCACAGGAGTTACTGGGAGGGTATGGGCCAGGTAAAATACAGAGCTACATGACCAAGGAGATACTGAAGTTCCTAGTGGGTCAAGTGAAGAAGGGAGAAAATGTTGAGGATGCTGTTGCTATTGTGACTCCTGGTAAGTAGAGAGGAAGGTAACAAGATGTGTGACCCTGGTAAGTAGGGAGGAAGGTAACAAGATGTGTGACCCTGGTAAGTAGGGAGGAAGGTAACAAGATGTGTGAGCCTGGTAAGTAGGGAGGAAGGTAACAAGATGTGTGACCCTGGTAAGTAGGGAGGAAGGTAACAAGATGTGTGACCCCAACTATTTCACCAGGTTGTTACTGTCATGTCGGATGATACGGGAGTCATGGATTATCTAACAAAGCTAGCACCTCACTTCATGGTGTCTATAGATACAGAAACTCATCTCGTTGCCATGGGTACTGCACTTTACCCCCCTGTAAAATCAGCTGGTCCCAATAAAGCTAACAACAACATTGTAACCTCTCTGTTGCGTGCCGTTGCCAAATTGAAGCCGGTGAGTGACTGAAGAACTTTGATACATGTAACATACATTGTAAGTAACATGAATGTAACATTGTTAACATTGCTATTTAATATCACCAGGACCCGCTGAAATCATGAGTTAAAAGTAAGGGCGTTCATGTTGACACTCCAGTACCTTCCACTGTGTGTTGAATGTAAAGCATTCTCCTCTGTACCGGTGAATGCTGGGGTGATACTGAGAAACATGGCTCCCGAACAATACACTCAGTATCACGGACAACTCTGGGATTGTGTTGACTTGGTGTCTACAGACAGGCGATCATACCAGGCTACCAGACATTTTATTTCCCCTTCTCTCTGTCGGTAAGGAAACAGGAATCTATTATGACAGTCCAGGGAGACATTGTTAACATTTCTCCCTCCCAGGTATGGAGCGGTTAGACCAAGACAGGGTCTCAAGAGTGCTCCAATCATACACAGATACCCTTTCAAATCACTCACTCCGCAAACTGTTTGCTCTGGTTGCACATATTACTGCTGGGTTTGGTTCATGATAATCCATGGAAAGTGTCCAATCTTGATGACATACCAGTACCTGATGGTAAGGGATAATGTTACCCACTTTTAACCTGAATACCATGAATATAATATGTTTTCAGTTGTTCTGGAGGTGTTCGATAACGACAATAAAGATGTTCTCTTTGTAGTTCTACCTGTCTGTCAGTACTTGGCTGAGCTATTCCTTCACAATGATATCCCACTACACTTCCTACCTCTTTGTGAACAGGTAAGGATTGTCATAATGTCATGGGGGTTATCTGCCCCAGTCTCCTCTCACTGTGTATCATGGGGGAGTTTAAAGTAGTGTTGAAAAAGTTTGAAACTCCTCTCACTTCACAGGTGTGCAGACTACTTCTCCGAGCCCCAAAACCAGAGACTAGATCACAGTGTGGTACTCTTCTAGCTCACATCCGTAGTTCTATTGACCCTGGAAGTATCGAGGAAGTGTTCGATAACTACACATCTCTATTACTCCTATCCATTTCCTTCTTTACCAAGTGTCGCCCTGATGCCAGGGTTATAGAGGCCTTTGTCTCTCACATTCTCAATGCTTCAAAACACGTGGAGGACGTTAGCAAGAGGATCAACCTACTAGATGTGGGTACTAAGTTGCCTGGCGAGTACCCTCAGTGTGAGGAACTCCTGGTAACGCTTTGTCGACTCCTCAGAACACAAGGGTGAGTACAGCTGGGTGAGTAATACAGCTGGGTGAGTATTATTACAGCTGGGTGAGTATTATTACAGCTGGGTGAGTATTATTACAGCTGGGTGAGTATTATTACAGCTGGGTGAGTATTATTACAGCTGGATGAGTATTATTACAGCTGGGTGAGTATTATTACAGCTGGGTGAGTATTATTACAGCTGGATGAGTATTATTACAGCTGGGTGAGTATTATTACAGCTGGGTGAGTATTATTACAGCTGGATGAGTATTATTACAGCTGGGTGAGTATTATTACAGCTGGGTGAGTATTATTACAGCTGGGTGAGTATTATTACAGCTGGGTGAGTAATACAGCTGGGTGAGTATTATTACAGCTGGGTGAGTATTATTACAGCTGGGTGAGTATTATTACAGCTGGGTGAGTATTATTACAGCTGGGTGAGTATTATTACAGCTGGGTGAGTATTATTACAGCTGGGTGAGTATTATTACAGCTGGGTGAGTATTACAACTGCATAGTGTTTAGTGTCTGACTCCACATCTATCTCTAACCAGGCACGTGGGTGAAGCAATCTCCGTAATAACTGGAAACCACGAGAGTAGTGCAGAGCTAACTATAGAGCTGGTGTACTGCCACATAACTAAACTAGACACCACACTCGCCATACAACTACTGGATGGGTTAGTACAGTGTATTATCAGTGTTTTTATAGTGGTGTATTACCAGCATATGGTGGTGGGTTAGTACAGTGTATTACCAGCATATGGTTCACCCAGGAATGTTCACCTATAACTCATTCCTTGTCTCATATCAGCCTGACAACTCTCTCCCAGGATAACGAAATGTGATGACGTGGTGTCAGGAGTTGTCTTTGTATTACGGGCATATTGCCAACTTGTCACCTCGATTAAACAAAATCAGACAGAGTTTACCCTCCCTGAGGCTAGCCTGTTTATCATGGTGAGTCCTTACACCAGGTGTGCCCCATCAATTACACATATGTCCCCTATCGCTCATTTTCATTCCTGAATCTCGGTAGGCGATGAATGGTTATCGAAATATGACAAGTTGTAATTACAATTATTGTTTTCAGGCGGTAAGACCGATATTGTCCTGCCCTCCGTCTGAAGACTGCTTGCTCAGTATTGTGCAGTTCCTGGCTGGATTGTATGGTTTGGATGGTATCGTGGATCAAGTGGTTAGGCACATCTCCCCTACCCCTGATAACACAACCACCATACTCGCCTCCCTCCCCTACCTCACCTCGCCCCTCCAACACACCCAGCAGCTGATAACTAGGAAGGTGGAGGGAGATAAACAGCTCCAGTGTAGACACAACATGAGCCAATCAGCACACTACTTGGAACTCCTAGATAGCAAGCTAGGTGGTGGAGAGGAAGTGTACACAGAGAGTGAGATGTGCACTACTGCAGCACTCAATGCTGCTTTCACATCCCTAAAGAGTTGGAAGAGAACTCATATGTCTAGTCGTGCCCTATTTTGGAGGAATTGTAACGTGATACCTTACCTCTTCCGGATCATATCGCGATACGTGAACCTCCTCTACTTGTGGGGTAGTGTACACGAGACCCTATCTCATCTAGAAAGGTTCTACCAACTTACTAAGTTCAGTCACTCTCCCTACTGGATAAGAAGGTATCACCATCTCTCAGCGCTAGTAAAAATAACTTTGCAGCGGAATCCTCCTGATCTTCCTCTCTGTGTGACTACCACGACAAACTCCCGGTGCCAATATCTCCAGGAGCTACATCAGCAAGAGCGCTTTATAGCAGCAGAGAACAAAATACTAAACTCTGCCATTGAAGGATCCAAGATATATCCCGTCTTCTCATCCTCGATGTCGCCTAGAAACGTTGCACATTTAGTAACTTTGCAACTAACGTTACTATGGAAACATGGGGAACCGTCATCTGAGACAATTGCTGAATACCTTGCCCTCCTCTCTTCTCCTGTCCCACTGCCTGAGCTGGACAGGTTATCACGATCCTGGAGCGCTCTGTTAATGACATACCAAACAGCCGGTCCCACGACTAGGACGGGAAGGAAAACCCGGAGAACAGCAGCCCGTCACCCAGTGGATGTGGGGCTAGAAGCATGCCAGGGGTTACAGCCCGTCTTTGTACGGAGAGAGTTGCTGAAAAGAAAACCAGATGCGGATTGGTCTACATTGGACGATTACCACAATGCACCTTATGTCCATTCCCTGATACAGCTGGTAGGGGATGATCCGCCTACTGAGTTTCCTGAACCCTGGACCGTGTGTAGCATTACGATGGAGAAGGATAGGGTAGTAATCGGACAGAGAACCATCAATCACGAGGTCCTATTCAAGAGAGACCTACCATTTACACTACGAACCCAGGTACATGTCTGCCCGGGGTCTGTCCCCATGACTAAAAATAATTAACATTCAGCCTGTTACTAGCTCTGACAATATTTCAGGGTGTTGGGGACACTAACACTTCTTGTATAGACGACATGCGGCAGCTACTGGTACAGAATGACAACAGTATCACAACAGTGAAGGAGAAGGCAGAGTTTTGGGGGAGGAGGTTCTCACTGGATGATTCCTTGAAAAGTCTTCTTGGGAAGGCAGAGAGGTCGGTTCTAGGGCCCTGGAAAGGCCTGTTATTGGGGGCCCCTGTCGATGACGTGAGGAAGGAGGGACTGGGGAAACCTGCTGCTAAGTTGAAGAGGGAACTGAAAAGTAAACACAAGGTAAAGTAGTATGGGTTGTTGTTCTTTGATACATTACATCATTTTGCCTTGCTCGACCCAGTCTCACAAATGTAGAGGAGGGTAAGAACACCTTTCTGATCAACACAATATGTTTCAGGTTGATGTTACTACCTTTCTCTGCCAGTATTTACTAGAGCACTACTCAATACTTACTAAAGAGGAGGTACTGGAGTTAGTACCGGGCCTCACCCCCCTCACCCTAGAGTTGATAGAGAGCCTGTCCGCTCCTCCCCCTACCAATAGGCATCCAGTGCTTCTCTGCCTCGATGAGACATCCGATATCATACCCTGGGAAGCTTGCTCCGTATACAAAACACAGCCCATAAGCAGGATACCAAGTGTCTCATTTGCACTGAGTCTTAGAAAGGTAGGCAGTGTTATGATATACAAGGAGTTTCCTTGCTCAACCTTACCCCTTTTCAAAGGGCTAAACAATGATTATCTGAATACTGGCCAATACAACCCCTAATTACTTGACATGTTCCCAGTCTGTCGGCTCTCAATGCCCGAATGGACAGACTACGTAGCATGGCAACTAATAACAAACCCTATAATTCCAGTTAAGGTCAGTTCCGGTGAAATTAAAATCTGAGGACACATTCTACATATTGGACCCACAAGAGAATCTACCTAAAACACAGGAGTTTTTTAAAGATTGGTTATCTAAGCAAGAGGGATGGAAGGGCGTTGCAAGTAAACCCCCGACAATCTCTGAGTATACTGCCGCACTAAACTCTGACTTGTTCGTGTATTTAGGACATGGATCAGGCAAAGAGTTTCTAGGAGGTACGTTTTGATGCACTGATCTAGGAGGTACGTTTTGATGCACTGATCTAGGAGGTACGTTTTGATGTACTGATCTAGGAGGTACGTTTTGATGTACTGATCTAGGAGGTACGTTTTGATGCACTGATCTAGGAGGTACGTTTTGATGTACTGATCTAGGAGGTACGTTTTGATGTACTGATCTAGGAGGTACGTTTTGATGTACTGATCTAGGAGGTACGTTTTGATGTACTGATCTAGGAGGTACGTTTTGATGCACTGATCTAGGAGGTACGTTTTGATGTACTGATCTAGGAGGTACGTTTTGATGTACTGATCTAGGAGGTACGTTTTGATGCACTGATCTAGGAGGTACGTTTTGATGTACTGATCTAGGAGGTACGTTTTGATGTACTGATCTAGGAGGTACGTTTTGATGCACTGATCTAGGAGGTACGTTTTGATGTACTGATCTAGGAGGTACGTTTTGATGTACTGATCTAGGAGGTACGTTTTGATGCACTGATCTAGGAGGTACGTTTTGATGTACTGATCTAGGAGGTACGTTTTGATGTACTGATCTAGGAGGTACGTTTTGATGTACTGATCTAGGAGGTACGTTTTGATGTACTGATCTAGGAGGTACGTTTTGATGCACTGATCTAGGAGGTACGTTTTGATGTACTGATCTAGGAGGTACGTTTTGATGTACTGATCTAGGAGGTACGTTTTGATGCACTGATCTAGGAGGTACGTTTTGATGTACTGATCTAGGAGGTACGTTTTGATGTACTGATCTAGGAGGTACGTTTTGATGCACTGATCTAGGAGGTACGTTTTGATGCGCTGATCTAGGAGGTACGTTTTGATGCACTGATCTAGGAGGTACGTTTTGATGTACAGATCTAGGAGGTACGTTTTGATGCACTGATCTAGGAGGTACGTTTTGATGTACTGATCTAGGAGGTACGTTTTGATGTACTGATCTAGGAGGTACGTTTTGATGTACTGATCTAGGAGGTACGTTTTGATGTACTGATCTAGGAGGTACGTTTTGATGTACTGATCTAGGAGGTACGTTTTGATGTACTGATCTAGGAGGTACGTTTTGATGTACTGATCTATGAGGTACATCCACTATCTGATGACTGTATCAGTGATTCCTTCAGGTAAATCGGTGCAGGATCTTGGCGGGAGAGCAGTGGCCCTCCTTATGGGGTGCTGCAGCGGCAGATTGAAGAGCACTCACATGGGATACACAGGGACCGCCATGGACTATCTCTTGTCGGGTTGTCCTGCTGTCGTTGGATACCTTTGGAATATAACCGATAGGGACTGTGATCGTTACACTAAGAAACTGTTAGATCTATGGCTGGAGAGGGGTAGTGATGTGTCCCTCCTTGCTCTGATGAATCCATCTCGAGGGGCATGTAAACTTCCCCATCTTGTCGGAGCTGCTCCTGTTTTATACGGGGTTCCAGATATTCTATGTGATAATACTGAACTTTAGAAATATATATTTAAACATTTACCAGCTGGCATCTATTTTCTCCCCTCACGTAAACATGCTGTTTTTAGCGTCGGAAATCTGGAGGCTCACTCCAATGGGCACAAATGTGGACAACCTCTTAGAAGGATCTATTTTTACAGGTCACACAAAGCAGCGGACAAATCCTGGATGATATTGGTGGTGGGTTGTCGTCTATGCGTGCTTAATGGGCTAACGAGCAAGATCAGAGGGAGAGAGAGGGAGGGAGGGAGAGAGTGTGTGTGTGTGTGTGTGAGAGAGAGAGAGAGAGAGAGAGAGAGAGAGAGAGAGAGAGAGAGATAACGTATATAAATAAGTGATAGCTCTCTCTCCTGTCACAATCCCATACAACATGTTTCTACTAGTTTGTTTACTGATTTCTGGCAGCCACACCGTTCCAACGAAAGGTAAAACACCCTTCAATTCTTTATTCACGTCTCTCCTGTCAATGCCATATCCCTCTCCAGGAGAGAAAATTAGCCAAATACCAAGAACGAGAGTCTACTTGTTGGTATTTGGCTAATTTTTATAACCACTACAAGCACATATTTTTTAACCGAAGTGGCAAACTGAGCTGTGCCATCATAATTTTATTGACTTGTTTTGATAATTATGTTTTTACAGGACGGGTCAGCTTGCGGCTGGGAATTGCACAGGAGTTGGGACAATTGGAAAACTCGGAGGATTTCGCGAGCGAGGACCTGCAACACGGGTATTTTGCTGCCGATGAGGGCGAGGACCTGCAACACGGGTACTTTGCTGCCGAGGAGGGCGAGGACCTGCAACACGGGTACTTTGCTGCCGAGGAGGGCGAGGACCTGCAACACGGGTACTTTGCTGCCGAGGAGGGCGAGGACCTGCAACACGGGTACTTTGCTGCCGGGGAGGGCGAGGACCTGCAACACGGGTACTTTGCTGCCGAGGAGGGCGAGGACCTGCAACACGGGTACTTTGCTGCCGAGGAGGGCGAGGACCTGCAACACGGGTACTTTGCTGCCGAGGAGGGCGAGGACCTGCAACACGGGTACTTTGCTGCCGGGGAGGGCGAGGACCTGCAACACGGGTACTTTGCTGCCGAGGAGGGCGAGGACCTGCAACACGGGTACTTTGCTGCCGAGGAGGGCGAGGACCTGCAACACGGGTACTTTGCTGCCGAGGAGGGCGAGGACCTGCAACACGGGTACTTTGCTGCCGAGGAGGGCGAGGACCTGCAACACGGGTACTTTGCTGCCGAGGAGGGCGAGGACCTGCAACACGGGTACTTTAACAAAGAAGATGTGAGGAAACAGAAAATGAAAGATTACATATTCAAACACCCAAAGGTAAATGAAATCAGTAACTGCTAGACGGGGGTGAAATATACCTTATTTGAAGGGTATTTACTATTTCGGAATTAGATCGAGGAATGAGTTTGTTTCAATTTGATCGCTATTTTCAACCCTGACAATGACAACATGACAATTAACCAACTAAACTCTGACACTCCCTTTCAGTTGACTAAAGAAAAGAAGGAATTGTGGTGGCAGAGAATCCTGAAATTGTACAACAAAAAGCCATGCAAAGCTGGGAAGTGCTGACTGTAAACACACGAATAGAGAGAATGTAGTTTCTTAAAATTAGCCTGTCTCAAATGCACTATTTGACTACGACTGTGAGTGTGACATTGATAATGATGAGTGACGATTCTTGTTTTGTTCAAACCCATTTTATTTTATCGGGCGGGGGTCTAGGCAAGACGATTCAGTCAGATTATGAACCCCAACTTGGAACAATGTGCTATTACTGTGTTGATCACTTACAAACCAGAATCTGTATTACTTTGTAAATTACTAATTTTATTTGTTAATTTGAAATTCAAATGAATGGTCAAATAATGTAATTTAATTGAGTTGTATTTTCAGAAAAAGTTTTACTGAAATTGAAAGTAAAACTACAAAAAAGTATTAATATCATAACTAAATCAAACTCAAAGTTTTAGTATAAGTTGTATAGTATAACTAAAGTAAAAGTAAAACAGACAAATAAATTAATATTAATAATGATATAAATACTTTTTTGTCGATATGCCTCAGCAATTCCTCGGTTACTGACAGTTATTTCATATGTTTTGGTAATGACAGTGACGATAGCTTGTGATAGTGACACTGACCGGTCATGTCAAACAAAAATCAGTAATATAATGTACGACCTTCGTGGCGCAGCCGGGATTCCATTTTGTACGGCGCGATCAATACTGCGCGCGTAAATACCGCCGCGCAGACAAATTCAAAATCCGCGATTCATGAAAATATTGGGATCGTGAATTTTCAACCAAAAACAGCTGGGGTTCTCCGTTCTTTTTGAAAAGCGCTGCCAAGGGTTCTTTCGTTTTTTACCTCACCGTGTGGCTGCTCTGCACCGTTTTACCCATGATGTCCCTAGTGGGTTGTGTTATTTATTTTTTAGAGTCTGTTCTTTAAAGTGTGTAAGCGTGAGGATGTTTCTATTATACTTCAAACAGCAATCCGACAATAACCGGGTTCTGCGATAAAAGATATGGAAGGAACTAAGGGTGATATCTTCCTATGAAATGAACTTCCATCTTCCACTAATTTTCTCCAAAGACAAGCAGGTTAAGTCGAACTTTAGAAAACCAGTTAGAGCTATGATGGAACAATGAACAATCCTTATTTGGAGATGAACTGCTTGTGTGATGGGTTTAAATTTTAATCAATTGTAAATATATAACTGACCAACCCACATACTTTGTACGAATCGCTCTCCACGGAGCAATCTTTTAACTAGTAGATATAGTAGAGAATACCGGCGGCCTCTAGGGTTGAAAAACATGTAAACACGGTGGTTTGTTAATTGTTTCGGCGTCAACGCCTTCTTCAGAACTCAAATTAATTTGTTTAAAGTAGTGTTGAAAAGTTTCAAACTTATAGGTTCACTCTGTGACCAATCGTGGTGTGCGTTTATTATCTGAGACCTCGGTGTCGGCTTGTTGTTTCCTCCTAAAAAAGCTGCTATAGCTGTTAAAAAATTCCCTCGGCCCTCGGCGTACCCTTAATTGACAATACATGTCAGGCCCCATCGGCAGAAAATGTAAAATACCTTTCCATCGTTACCAAGTATAACTACGTTGCATCTTTATTGTTAGTCAAGTGACAAGTCAAGTGATGAAAATTAACACTCATCCCCTTATTAGGTATCATGAAGGCGTTAGCGCTATCTTTGTGGAACAAAGAAAATGAAAAGGCAGTTAACTTATTAACAATTCAAGATGTTGCTCAGTTCAGTTACTTTCAACGGGCTACAGTTGCTGAGTTTCTAACCTTCACATCTCAATTCATGGCGGACAGGACTGCACCTGGTGAAAGAAAAAGCGTTAAAGAAAAAGAGTATATATGCCACTCTCTTACTAAGACAGATAAAATCGGTGGAGTAATGATATGCGACGAGGAGTATCCTCAGCGGGTTGCATTCACTTTCATGATCAAGATAATGGAGGATTTTCTAGCGAAGCATCCCAAGGGCACATGGTCATCTGCCCCATTTACAGATGCCGATATCAGGAAACAGTTTGATGCCGCACAAGACCCGAAAGAAATAGATCACCTTATGAAAATACAGACTGATCTGGATGAGACCAAGGTTATTCTGTATGACACGATAGAGAAGGTACTCGAACGAGGAGAAAAACTGGAAGACATTGTTTCCCGGTCTGAACAACTCAGTGCGACATCGAAACAATTTTACAAGACTGCTAAATCAACTAACTCTTGTTGTGTGATTCTCTGAAATGGTTCTGTTTTTTGTAGTGTGCTTTGTTTTTGCCTTTTCTCTGCAGGGAAAGGTATGATTTATGTGTGGGAACATGTGTTGTGTGGGGTGAGCTGTCGCTGGGCGATTTATGAACATTGTTGTAAGGTTAATTCTTGTGTACATATTCCTCACTAATTATCATTTCAGGATCCTGATTCCAGTATACTCTCTACAACCTAATCAAAAATCTATCCCTCTCTAGCATGACCAGTTGCTGTAGGGCCAGTTGCTGTGTCCTTCGATACAAGGACTACTGCATCTATAGTCGGAATGGTGTACAAGTCAGCTTCAGCAGTGTTAAACTATGTATTTTACATAATAAAGTGTCAAGAGTTAGGTATTTCTCGTTAATTTGGTATTAGCCAGTAGGGTGTGCTAAGTGAAAATTTTGTCGACTTGGCCAAAAGGTTAAGGGTAGATATGAAACTATGGACAATTGTCTACTACATCCTGAAAACGGAATTGGGATAGTGTATGTCAATTACGTGGGCCAGGCGATTAAAAAAGTTTACTTTTTTACCGAAAAAAGGAAAATATGTGTGTTTTACACCAGTGTTTGGCATGTTCTTGATATCAACTTTTTATGGTCAGGGTCGTGTTCAGCGGTTTGATACCGATCAGAATGGATGTGTATCATGAAAGTTAGCCAAAGGTCATTTTTGACCTGAAAATGTTCATTTTGGACCAAAAATGTTCATTTTTGACTAAAAATGTTCATTTTGGCCATTTTCTTCGATTTTGAGAGCTTTTTCATGAACGGGATCGTGTTCAGCAGGTCAAAAGTAGTCGGTTACAACCGGAATTTGGTTTCCGACAAATAAAATCTCAAAGTTAAAATTCGTCTCAACTAATACTGCAAAGTAGGAAAATGTGCAAGAAAAAAAGATGAAAAAAAAAAAAAATTTTCATTATAAAATGGAGTTCTGAAGGTGCAGACTGGAAATAATGGTTGTACTGGTTCTCATGAGGCGATTCATATGTGTGGTTTTTTCGAAATAACGCCCCAAAAAACATTTTTTGGTATGAATATGCCCATATATGGGCATACATCGGCCCACGTAATTGGGCCAGGGTAGGACTAAAATTTTTTTACCAAATGTTTTAGAATGATCGTAGGAACTCATTCTAGGGGTAAACTTTGTGAAAATTGGATTTGATTTATGAGTTGGGAAAAATAGCACACCCTATTAGCCAGTCATGGTGCAATAAGTTAATAGGCTTCCATCAACGAGGCCAGTCCTAGAATAGGGATCCCTAAAAAAGTTCAGTATTTACACAGCGTTTACACAGTCGTTACACCCAGAGCGGCGTGTGCTGCGTTTTGCGGCTTTTTCTAAGAAAATATTGGATTGTGTGCTGCACAATTGGGTAAATTGAGCGCTGCGGCGAAAAAAGTTTCCGAAAACGCTGCAAATCGAGTGCAAAAGACGCAGTCTTTACACCCAGAGCGGCGCGGGCGCTCTGGGTGTAACGACTGTGTAAAGACTGTGTAAACGCTGTGTAAATACTGAACTTTTTAGGGATCCCTATAGCTGTAACTGTCTTACACATTTCTCTTTACCAGATCTGCTAGCTAAATTTAAATAGCCTTTTTTTCAAACGACATCGACTCGCTGCACCTGCAGCATTGGCCATTGTCGGGCGCTGGGCGATTTATGAACATCGGCCCTTGAACACCACAAAAAGTTCCAAGCCTTAATGTTGGGGGAAGTGCCCCTAATTTGCCGGGAATTTGCCCTAATTGGTTACATTGCAGTCATAAATCAAATCACAAATCGTCTTAGGAAAGGAAGAAGAAGAAAATAGAAGAGGAAAATATAAGGGTGAAGGGCACCTCATTGAATTAGTGGTGGTAGCCGATAGATCATACCAAAATTAAGTCTCTATCATAGCTGGTTAGTTAGATAATTAGATGTACTGCAAACATAGCCGTTTCATGGCTATACGGTAAAAACATACCAGGAGAAGAGGACCATTATAATTTCTAAATTCTATCCCTTCATCCTCATGGTTATATGGTTGCATTGAGACTGTATTATGTATACAGTGTATATATTATTATACCAAAACTAATTGAAATTAGTAGGCCGGAAAGGTTGCCCTATGATTTGGGCTACCTTTGCCACCATAACATTCACGGGGTACTGCAGACAGGGTATAACAGATGCTTCTTCTATCTTCAAAAGGGAATGTACTGGTGCCAAAGGTAGCTCAAATCATAGGGCAACCTTTCCGGCCTACTAATTTCAATTAGTTTTGGTATAATTTGCATCATTTTTGGGATTTTTTATCCATATACATGTAGTAGAACAGGTACGGAGAGGATGGAATAGCGAAATTGCAAAATTTTCATTTTTGACGTCATAAAATGACGTCACGACGTTATGACGTCATAATGATGACGTAATATCATCGGGATTACCTAGATGAAAATACTGACCAAGTTTGAGATCGATTGGATGAGATTTGAGTCCGCTATGGCGAAAAAACCCATATCGTCATATCTATTTTTAAACAGTCATAACACTTTAGACGCGTTTTAAGACCCTTATACGTCTAGTTTTGAAAATTCGCGATACAGTTTCTGAAAGTTTAGACAATTTTCTTTCCATGATATAGTCTTCGTTTTTCGATTAGAATCCGTCTTCCGGGTGTAAAATGAGCTCAAAGAATTTTAGTCAGAGTCTGAAAAATGACGACTTTAAGACGTTCTGTAGGACGTTCCTGGTGATGAAAAGGGACCTCACATCGACTAATGCACACACATCCAGTAGATCTACCGGCTGTGAAAACGAGAAGTTTCTATCTCTTTTTGTTTGGCGTGAATATGGTTTATAAAAAGCGTCTCTCCTACGTGCGCGTATGCGCGACGCGCGCGCGTGCATATGTGTTACACTGAATCTAGGGCAAATGGGACCTGTCTGTAACTTCGGTTCCAGATGAGATAGAGACTTGAAATTTTAAACTTGAGTCAAAGACCCCAAGCCGGGTATACATTCCAAATTTCAAGTCAAACGGATGAAAGAGAGCCACGCTATAGCCTTCTGAAAGCTGGGTTTTCAGGCAAAACACCCATAAAACGTATAACTGCGTTTCTGGCGGCGCTTTTGGGGGAGGGGGAATGGCAACCTTTGCGCTTGCCAGCGCAGTGATAATCATACACTCTTGACAGCAACATTGTATAATGTATACCGCCCAGTTATTACTTCTACTACAGAGTGCCTGCCAATTATCAATTATCATACACATTCTAATATAATACAATCTTGACACTAAGGCAACCTTTGGAGGTTTTTATTTTCATGTCAACCGTCATTGAAGAGAAATTGACAGGAAAAGAATTACAAATACAAACACGAGTGTTTTAGAAAACAATTGTTTCACTACCAGTGGCCTGGTAGATCATCAGTTCCGATAATGAAATATCAACAAACAAACAAACAAATCATTCCCTGCTCCTTTAGAAACATTTTAATAGCATGAACTTCCGGTAGTGAAACAATTGTTTTCTAAAACACTCGTGTTTGTATTTGTACAGTACTCCAGGAAAAGTTCATTACCCTGTCGACTGTCGAGTTCTCCTGAGGACACAATCCCCACAAATCACAGGAAAAGAATTATGTAGGATTGTTCGAAATATTAGAACATGTTAAGTCTTTTCCCGCTTTCAAACAACCCATACTGCGATGTATTTTAGTGACTGTGGGCCGTGGGGCAACTCTGTAATCTCTGTGCGTTGCCCACAGTCACATCTCAGCGATAAATGAGTCTTTTGAGAGTGGGAAAAAGAGAAAATGCTCACAGAGAAAATGCTTAGAGAGCTACGCTCTACTATCTCCAGCAATCTTATCCAATTCTGTTGCTGTCCACTCCCAATTTAACTTTAACAATATACATGTACATGTTAAGTTCATGTAGCCAATAATTTCATGTCTAACTGGGGAACGCATCAAGGAATCAGTTGAAACATGCATTTCACAACAAGGGAATCGGATGGGTACTGAATAGCACAAGGGAAATAATATACAACAACAACAACAAAATGGATTTATATACCGACTAAATAGACAAGTAGTCTCGATTAGTTCGAAGAGCAATTGCCATTCATAGCGGTTCTCTCCTCCTATCTTGACATATTGGTTGACAAATGGTCGTAAATGGTAACTCATACTGGTGACTTATAACTGACATATATAGTAGACTTAATTAACTCTCAACAATTGGTGACTGTGGGTGACAAGTATAATCAGAAAAATTAATAACAACAAGAATTATTGCATTATGTATTCATAATGCTGAGTTCCCTGCCCTACCGTTTCACATGTCAGTGACATTGTCACTGCCAACAGGATCAAGGCTTGGTCATAATGTAATGTGAGATGCATACGATCTAGCTGTCAGCTTCTCACATGGCTTAGAGTTAGCTAACTCACATGACACGTCTTGCTAACCAGCTTTTGACATTCCAACTTAACTACATATCTAACCTCTCACACTCGACTCGCAAGATGACAATGTAATGTGTATGTAACACGCGAAACACACGGTAGCGCATTTCATGTTTTGTTGAGTGGCGTGCGCACACACATCCATCAAACTATGTCAATGAGGTGTTTGATGAAGGAGCAGCTCGTCACTGCGTGCACGGCTCTAGTTGCTACACCGTTGCCCCTCGCGACAAAAGTGTGACCAAAAGTGTCCGTCTACATGTACAGGTTTACTAGTATTCGTTTTCGAATTCTTACCCTGCTATGCCTTTTTGCAAGACAAAAAGGCATCCGGGTGAATGCCTTCGGCATTCGCCCGGGCAGGGAAAAATGATAAACTGAATAGTATCTTAGATTATAAAGAATTATGTGACAGCAGCAGGGGTGACTGTGTGAGAACGGGGACTAATGAATAACCGAAAAGAAATTATTAAAGACTGACGTCGAAAACCAAATAAGGTCTTTCACTTTTCAGAGAAGGTAACAGTAGCATCGAACAGGTAGGTCTTCAGGCGAATACGGAAAGAGTCCTCTGAAGGTGCGTCTCTGAGGTTCTCCGGTAGGTTGTTCCAGACATGGGGGAAATATTGGGATATTCTCCTTTTTCCCAGTTTGCTCACTTTCACATTTCCAGAAGGTAGCTTTAACTTGTAGTGGTCTACTTTACAGCTCTGACGAGTAGACTTTTGCACTGCAGTATTTTCATCATGTTCCACTAGATCCTGAAGGTACTGAGGGGCACTTCCATAATAGATCTTGTACCCTAGTAAACAGATTTTGAAGAATATCATCATCTTCTCAATCGTAAGGATATATGGGAATCACGGTAGAAGGGGTCCAGATCAACTTTCCTCTCTCTGACTCCATGGATGTATCTTATTACTTGATTCATTAGTCCTTTCAGCGGCTTGATGGTAGAGGCCGGTAGGTTGAAATACAGGGCATTGCAATAGTCCACTTTGGATGTAAATATAATAATCCACTGAAAAAGTCTCTCAAGATGGATAAATCTTCATGTTTATAGTTCTTCTTCTTCTTGTGGAGGGTGCCTGGGAAAAACCCACGAGGAACTATCGCTAAACGAAATGTTTACACAGTTAATAATTAATAATAATAGTTAATGTTAATAATAGTTTAAAGTGAATCAGTTTTGTTTACTCCTTCCGGCTGGACAAATGATAGACTAGTATTTTATCTACAATAAAAAACCGTCTATCATTTGTCCAGCCGGAAGGAGAAAACAAAACTTGTTTTTTTTCACTGTGGCCAATAAACAATCAACCGATCCTTATTCTCTATTTAAAGGGTGACAAGATACCTAAAACTTTTCTTCTACATATCTTGCTTTTTTCGATTTTCATGAGTTTTATGCATTTTTTCAGATTTTTTGTCGTGAAGAAAAATATTCCAAATCAGAGCGCTTTCCTGCACTCAGCCCCACCACTTATATAACATTCTCGTACTGAAAAAGTGTAGCACAGCTGAAATCTACATTGGAATACACTTTTTCACACACAATCGCCACAACAAATAACAATCATATCATGAGATTGTTAAAAGTCGCGG